>OMKR01102472.1:0-19832 GCA_900302355.1 Cyttopsis rosea
CGAGGATCTGTTTGTCGATGGGTACAAAGCCGAGAACAGGCAGAGTAGCCTTTTCATCGAGTCTGGCTCTCTTCACCTTGAATTCAGCGAGCGTTGTGTTCTTGTATTTCCCATCTCCATGCAGCTTTAGGAAGTGTTCCTTTAGTTTTTCCGGTGCTAGACTAGAATTGCTCAACTTGGCATTGCAAATCATGCATTGAGGACACTGACTCCCATCACGTTCCTTTATACCCGTGAATCCCTATTGTACGTATTCGTCCAACCACTTTTTTTTTGCTCGACAGTTAGAATGAAGGGATTGAAAGATTAAAAGAAAATCACAAATGACGTACAATCACAACAGCCACAAGTCGACTACTGAGCGCACCAAGTTCCCTGCAGCACAGATATCAAAGCCAAGCAATGTGGCGTGATCAGCTGCAGCCAATGATGGCCAAGCGGAGCGTGACATCACGAATAATACGAGTGGGCTGAATTTATTTTGTGTAACACATTTTTACTAAGCAACTAAATATTTGTAATCTAACACGGCGAAGAAAAATTGCGTGTTGCCAAATTGTCGGCAGCCAATTTTTTGATGGCCGACAAAAACGGCCCGACATTGCTAGTGTGCACCGGGCTATACTGTGTGTGTCTTGACCCCTGCTGAACCCCTGAGAGTGACTCAACGAACCCCTGGGGTTCGATCGAACCCAGCTTAAGAACCACTGCACTAGTCCTGAGCTCAGAAAAAGCCGCTTCACCTTTACAAGAACAAATTTTTCAAAACTGCTAGTTTAAGACCTCATTTAACTATTGACCGGTTTGGAATCCTTTTTTTCATTCAACAAACCAGTAAAGGAAATTTAACACCACCACCATACTTCAGCTGCTAACCAAACACGCTATGATCTCATTCTGCTGTCCTGTCATTTTCAATATGGCATTCAATTTTAATGGTGCAACCTCACGAACTTAAATTTGGATGAAAATTCCGACCTGATTGAAATTACCAGCCATGTTAATCCAAAACTCATTCTGATGGCTTGTGTATCAAAAAGTGTTGAATGTTTATTTTACAAGTAACATTTAATTTGTTAAAAATTGTTGTTTTCAACAATAGTTGTTATGGTAATAATAGTGACACATAAGGTACCCTTTATGTACCCCCCTCCCCCAAAAAAATGCATACTTTGAAATGAACGCTTTGTCGGACCTCATTCCTAAACTAACACTTCTAACATCACAAAGCACACCTAAAATTATGCTCGCTCTAAGGTAAGTTGATTATATCTCACTATATACTCCTTTTACTTTGTATTGTTTTATTAATTCACCCAAGCATTTGCGACAGTAATTTTTGGGTCTACAGTACCACATGATTGGTAATATTAGCCATGTATGGGAGAAGAGTAGCGTTTTGCTGTCTGTGTCGCGATGCCCTCTTCATTAATTGAGATGGCTACACATACTGTAAGCAGCTAGTTGGTAAATCTGTCGTAGATTGGTTGGGTAGTCGTGGTCAGAAGGAAACCAGATGTATGGATGACCTGAACAACTTAACTTTACTCTGCAGTTTCAGGACCAGTATTAGTTAGTGACTGGGTTGTTTGCAATTCTAATCACGCGGGCTGTGATTCAATTGAAAAAATGTACTAAATAACTGCACAAATTGCTGTGATTAATAACGATTAATCACTTTTTTCCCTCAAGACTGAGGCTTGTAATCATCTATATTTAAACATGGAATCACCAAATGAATCGACATAAAGGAAGTATATTTTAAATCAAATATTATAATAGCATCTTGTTAATTGAAAGAACAGTCTCCCCTGTGAACTAGAGTAGTTGTTTCCTTTTTCTCATAATAGGCTGTATTCCGAATAAAATAACCTACACACATTAATGATGCAATGCAAGCAAAATAAAAAAAACATGGGACTATGTATGATGGAAGGGACAATTCTGGGTTGCTCTTTTTCGCCTCAACAATGATATCAAATTAATTATTATTTTGTTTTGCGTGGTCATGTCCACTAGAGAGAATTATATTTCTTTCTAGTTAATTTAGCTTTCTTACTTTAGGTCTTTAGGTGCTGCCCCCTTCTGTTTGCAGAAACTGAAAACCCAAAGTAGAAGGCAACATTATCCTTAAATTATTTGCGTTATTTGGGTGAAAAACAAAGTGATGGAGGAGGAGGATAACAACCATTTAAATGTTCTTAGTCACATTTGCTTAATTCATCTTTATAAGAAATCTTACCTTCCTAGTAGGTTTTAGAAACTGTATGAGTATTTTTGTAAACCAAGTACTAATACCACATATTCACATGTCAACACACTGACAATGATACTTTTTCTAAGCATCTAAATGGATGTAAAAGGTCTGAAATTTCATACAGTAACATTGGGTCCTAAAATACCAGTATCCACTGTGCATCTCCATCCTTATGTATGGACTGTAATCATAATAAGGTGGGTGAGATGATTAAACTGTACTTGCTCTCCATCTTCAGGGAGCTGGGTCAGCACATTGTGTGGCACGCGGATACATTCAAAACTACTCTCCCAGCCTGCCATCTTGAAATTCAAAGACACAAAAAACTCATTGACATTTTTCTGCTGAATATGAAACAAAGCATTTTTTTTCTCCCACTAAAGTGCTGAACTAAACAAAAAGGCTGAGGAAGTCTTATTTGTCAGGGCTTGCAAGAGTGTCCTAATGGTATCTGTGGCTTTTTAATATATATAGATATCTTCTCCCTGGAAGCATACTTTTGATTTTAATTTTAAGAGCTTTTTTTTTATTGACTCAATCCAACATCTTCACATAGTACTTTTCGTTTTATAGGAATGGAGCCTATAATGGATGTGAGGATTAAAAAGTCCAAAGCCTTTCTCAGGGAAATGTTGTGACACTGTCTCTTGCAATGTTTAGGGAGAGGGATGCATATCCACAACTTGACTTTTCATTTTAAAGGGCCTCATAATAGTTATGGAGGCACTGTTGAATCAAAAGCAAGATTATTTCTGGATGAAAAGATGTGTAATAGCTTAAAAGTTTACCTTGCAATGATGCTATAAATCTAGTTCCTCGAAGGGCATATCATTAACACTGAGACTATTTTATATTATGCCCTTTAAAGCCAGAATTGGTATAATTTGTGTTGCTATATCTTGAGATATTAAATGTTGTTTGTATGCTAAATGCTGAGGTGAGGAGCAATTGAGCATGCTCAACCTCAATGATCATTTGTTCAATGGAGACCCAGTGTCTTAATATCAGAGGATTCTCTGAAGCCTAATCTGACCCTGACATTTAGTCTCAGGGGGTTTGTTATAGCTAGGACTGATTTTGGTGTAGTTCAGAACTGACTGTCGCAAAGAGCAATGTATTGTTTGTTGGTCGGTTCACGTCACCTCAAGTGCAAGGTGTCCCAACAGCTTTTGTCTTGGGAACAGGAGCAAGAAGGCTCTGTGTCTGACTGTCACAGATCTCTAGGAGAGATGGTGTGAAGTTGTCAGGGCTGCACCAATAATTGCTTTCAGTGGGAGCTGTAATGAAATTACTGCAATATGAGTTGGATTATTAGTGGAGTGTGGCGGACCAGATGACAGTTTTGGCCAAAACTTCCCATGGCTTTTCTACATTAACAGACTGAACGACCAGCTACTGTTAGGCTATGAAGTGTTCTAAATCTACCATGTGGGATGCCCTTTTGTAATGACATTTTAAGTCATTACAATTAATTTTTTGTGTGCTGTCAGCATGCTTGGCATACAATAGTATTTGTATGCCGTTGCATCTAGGACAGAGTTGATCTGCAAGTGGAGTTCAAATTCTCTACCTGCAAGCTGCAATTCTCGACCACGCCCCGCAGCCACAGAAGACCCCCCAACCCCCAGAGGCCTTGCACCTGATTACTTACAGTATGTATGCGAAGGGTAAGGGTAGAGAGTGATCCCTTGGGAGCAGAGCGCTTGCTAGGGTATGTGTGGGCGGCATCTGCAGGTGGACAGAGCCAGCATTGGCAACCAAAAGGGATGCACCTGCCTCGCTGTGACCGTTCTCGGCCGACCTTGAGGAACCATGCAGCTGCGAGCTGCAACTCACTGCATACAAAAGCACATCATTGAAATGTTCAGTAGTCTCTACTTTCTGATTTGAGGATGCTTTTAATCTACCGCATTGAAGTCTGGATTATAATTGATTGGTTCAGTTTCATGCATAGTGAGTCTCTTCATCAAATTTTAGGCTTTGATATTGATTATAATTAAATCGATGGAATGCATGAACTTGGATTTTGTAATAATAATAATAGAGCTGGATATAACCAAATATGCTCGTTGCTGACAAAAGCCAGTTCTATCGTGTGTTTTCAGAGCTATTGGACTGATGAGCACCTGCATAGAGATTGCAAAGGAGAGGCTATATGTGAGCCTACATGAACAATGTGGTTCTAATCAGTCTAGTTGCAAGCAATGTCCACGACACTCTGGGATCGAGATGTCCTGGTTAAACTCTGCAGACAGTAGCAGCATTTTGATATGGCAAGATTGTGGGCCTGGGACATAGGAAGTGACAGAATCAGTGGCAGAGCCTGTGGACTGCTAAACTCTGCAGGAAAGTGATGAGGGAATAGGTTTCTGCTGAGATGGGGAAAAGGACGTATCAAACGTCAATGGACATAATTCCAGGGGATCTCGGTGATCCCGAGTGGAAAATAACAGAATGAGTAGACTGTCTGACGTATTTATCTCACTGTACTACAGAATACCCTAATGCTTGTTCTTTGTTATGATAACCAACCCTCATTCCCAAAATCCAGTTGTCGTGAAAGTTGTAGCTTTTATCAGCTTTTATCTTATTGCTATAATCTTATGGTCCGACTTTAGCATTTCTAAGCCCTAGGATTTGTTATCCACATGTTTCCTTCAAGTCTGGGTATCTCTATAATGAAAGTATTATTAAGAGTAGCATTGCATAGCATAGCAGAAGGTTTTGACTGACTCAACCACACCATTGATTTTTGCAGGCTGCAGCCGAGAGCTTCCGCATTTGGTGCGGAATCGGAATCTGAGGTCAATGATCAGTGGCCAGAAATAAATCATACAGCTGTGTGCTTTTTGCCTTGTTCTGACATGCAGAGCTGGTGTGGCTTGTCTGAATTGGCAGTGGTTGGTTTGGTTGTTAATATGGGGTTCTTTTCCTATGCTTGGCTTGAATACAACCACCAAAAATATCAAAAACATGGTTAAAGGTTGTCATTGTTTGGAACTAATTGATGTTCAGTTTTTATGGCAGCATGCTGTATTTCCTCTATATTTTAGGCTGTCCCTGTAACCAACTGGGCCTACACTGGCACCCATCAGTGGATCTCTACCCTCGGATCTCGCTTCTAAAATCAGAGCTGCATTACACTATGACCACCCAGGGACATTTTCAGTGCTTGTCATGACCACTGTCTTTTATTTTAACCTCTGGATTGTTTTTCTTCAGGGTGTGATGTGTTTCACAGAGGCCTCTGCTGGGGAAAGTGAGCCTGCAAACCAGGGCCATCGGCTAATAAAACTTTGATGCAGCTTTATTTAGAACTATATTACAGGATTACATTCCAGTCTCAATTTCTGACTTCAAAGGCAAGCTTTCACCACTGCTGGGGGTAGCAGGCCTAGCTGCACTGTTTCCAGAATAGTAAGGATCTGGACCACTTTTTTTTGTTTTGTTTTTTTTCCTTCCTTCCTTTAGCTTTTTTTTCACATTAACTGTTATAATGCTACCTTTTTGGGAGTTTGTTTTGAGCTCTTCTCCTTTTTGTGTTGATGTATAAAGTGATGTATGCAATGGTCTTTGTGTAGCTTCCCTGTTAAAAAATGGAATGATTCCGTTTAGGGGCTGCGGTAGTGTGAAGAGGAACAACAACCATTAAGAAACAGTGAAAAAAAGGAAGTCAGGCCAGTGCTGCCTTTAGTTATTTCCAAGAATTATTAAAAGGATTTTCTGTTCATTAAATTATTTTGCAGTAATTGGATATGTCGAACATGTATTATAAAACATATGTTGAACAAAAACATGTCAGACAATACAGCATAGGATCGTTAGGAAATATACTGTCGGGATCTTTATATAGAGACCGATTCTAGCTTCCTCTGTCTCTATGGTCTATGATATGTCAATTTACAACAGATATTTTGAAACTGGTTTATAAAGATTTACAGACATGCACTAATGTCTAAGAAATGTGGTAGTAGACTTGAATGAATCATTATACGATTTTTCAAATGGACCGGTAACCTGTAAAGGATGACGACGGTATACTACCTACTAAAGTCCACATGTTTGTAGTAAGTCGGTTCTCATTTTACCTATACCTTTTTGTACTGTACTGACAGTGTTTCATACCTTAGAAATAGCTACTATGTATGAGCAAATGTTAATTGGAATTGTTGTTTTTATTTTTTACCAGGTCGGTTTGTGCCTACCTTATGATTGTTTGTGAATTATTCAGTTATAACGTAGCAAGTTCCTGAAATAAGAATCATGAAAATAATGCAATCAGAAAATGTACAACTACATTAGTTAATTGCTCAATAACATGATGAAATGAATTCATGGCTCAGTTAACCTGTGCATTATTCTTATTATAATGCCAATTATTTCTGTACTTGTGTATTGGTTTAAAGAGCAGAATGGAGCCGTCAAGCCTCATGTAAATGCTATCAACGACAGAGTAGAGTAGGCGAAGTGGCTGCTGCACAGTTATGAGACATGATAATACATTGCCTAAAAGCAGTATAGATGTTTTATTGTAGAGTCATTTATCTCCATTTGTCCTTGCTTTTCTGTGCCGCTTTCTTTTTTTTTCTTTCTGACTCACTATTCTCTGCCTCTATCTGCAGTTTTATTTTATCTCTCCTCTCTACATTTCTCCCTCCTCGCTCGCTCTCTCCCTGTCTCCCTCCTCGTTCTGCTTTTGCTGAATGGCTTGTGGCTAAGCAAGGTGGAGCAGCTGGCGCCCCAGGAGACCAATAACCAGGGTTGAACACCAAGGAAGAGTGAAATTAACGTGTTATTTCGTTACTCGCATAGAAACACTGCCCAGCAGCAGCAGTTCTCAATGTCATCCAGAGGGTAAACGCTGCTCTGCCAGATGAAACTATACAAACAGTCATCGCAGAACGGGAAACTGTTGGCACAGTAGAGTGACGTATGGTGCGACCCCAAACATATTTACATTTCCAGCGCTGGATTATTTTAGCGTTGCAGTCCATTTATTTTCCCTTCGCTGTTCATTTATATGCTTATGTTTCTCTTCTTCTTTCTGTCTCTATCTCTGTTTAACAGTATCATGCTTTGCGAACAGATTGTGACATCAGCAGCCAGAGAACAGAGAGAATACCTTGAGGTGATTGGATGTGTTTAAGCATGGCAATTCGTTGTATGGAGAATGCCAGAGCTAAAAAAAAAAAAAAAAAATGGAAAAAGGGACAAACTGAGGCTTCAAAGATGGCCCGGCTCTGTGACTGTGATAAGTGTTTCTGTCTGTGCTTTCATCCTCCCCAGATCAAATCATCCCATATCTTTTATAAGCACAGATTAGGAAGAAGAGAAAAAAATTAATTTGTGGGCCTCAACAAAATGGCTTCAAACAGCTGGCAGTTAGGCATCGGGTGTCAGATTGCATTTGCATGGCTATATCCTGGTGCCATTTCATCCAACTACTCATTTCCACACTGCTGTGGCACATTTTTGTCTGGTCACGAACAAAAGCACAAAAGGGGAATGGTTTCATTTAATGCTACGGTGTCCACATTTTGACAAATGTATTCTGGGCTCATCCTTACTCGACAGGAGCCATTTGAATTGAAGACTTTCTAATTGTCCGTCCCCTCCCACGTAGCCATTCTTCAGTAAGGCTTGACATTAAAGGTCTTTGTGATGTATTGGGAGGAGGTGAAGTCATCTCAGAATGCTATCAAACATGGAGGACAGCAACCTTTTAAGTCTGGTAGAGCTAGATCTCACTCTGATTTATGGCCTTGAAACCGTGAAATTCACGGTTAGGGTTGCATTCTTGTTGTCGAGCAGGGCTTTTCCCATCCAGGTGAGGAAGGATGTGCCATTTTTGCTTCATCTACACCAGGTTCACAGGAAGGCTGAGGTAGCGAGTGTTGCCTGCACACCAGCGCTCTCTGGGGCCGTGTGCTCCTCACCGAGCTGCCAGCTCCACTAACTGCTGTGTTAGGTAGAGGTAGTAATTTTTTTTTGCCTCCCTATACATGTCTGGGAAAGCTGGATTTAATTTGTGAAAAAATTTTACATTTCTGATTAAAACTAGTGCAGCATAAATTAGCTTTCAATCAGGAGCATCAACACTGCACAGCCAGTAGCAAATTAAAAATCTCATCAAAAGTTTTGCTTTTCTGACCCAATTTATTTATTTTTCTAAAATAAATTTAGAACAAATTTAGAACAAGCCAACAGTTCCCTGTACTAGTACCACACATCCAGACATGGGATATTATTTTTACAATCCACTGAAGCGTCTCTAAATGATTTCTGACAAATCTACCCACCGGTACATTGGCATCTCAAAATAAACTGCCCTTTTCCCTCCATTCGCTCATGGACTGCTGCTGAATTCAAATCACAACTCCTCCCCACTCCTCATTCTGAGTTCCCTTGCCTCAGGTAGGGCATGGGTCCGTGACTCATCATAAAGGGGGAGAGTTGGATAATATGGCCGTTGCTTTAGCACTATGCTGCACATTGGGTGCATATAAATAAGTGCTAACGGAAATTCAGTGGTTTTGCAATATCTGCATGCACAGTGTACATCATGTACTCGGGAATGCAATTTAATGGGGTGTTGTGTAAGCGTGCCTTCTACTGTATGAGAATATTTAATATTTTACAGATAGAGAGTGAGTAGTCCTAGGTTGATGAACGAAGCAAAGTACAAATGCGTCCACTAAAGAGGACGACAACTAGGACAACAGCAGTGGACATGATGGAGGGAAAAAAGGAATTATCGAGAATTCATTTCTAATTATGCTTAAAACCAATTGTCAGAAAAGGTGTGCTGTTTGGCACAAAAAGCACACATTGTGCATTAACATTTAATCCACAAGAGAGAGGAATTGAAACATTTATTGATTGCCTCACAATGTCTAAAGTGCCTAGCCATGATTACTGTGTGGTGTGATTTAAGCAACCTGTCTTGGGTCTAGTTAGTTGGGCCCAGGATCTGTGCACCTGTTGCTCATCAGAGCAATCGATGAGCACAGGTTAAAATCACCCATCCCCACACACACATTGGGGGAGCCTCTGTCATGACACCATTCCATCTGCTCCCGGCTGTTACTGTACATCTTGCCAATAAACCGGTTTGTCCTCACCATCTTCGCCTGTGTTTCTGTGTTGGCGAGCACCTAGAAAAGCCACTCAGGTGGCGAGTGGCAGGCGGAACTACTACATATTGGTTCCCAATTTTATTTGATGCAATTAATTTGGTATTATCTAGTGAAGACTCATGTTTCTAATTTACACTGCCTATGTTATTGTTGGTTTGTCTCCAACTCTCAAGTGCTTAAAATGGTAAACTGTGTATGGCGCATCTTATCCTGAGCAGCCTGTGAGAAAAGGAAAGGAAAGCAAGGCAGCCTGGTTGGTATGGCAATAAATGACTAAATCCTGAATCTTAATCTACCCAAATGAAATGCACTTCTCTACCCTGTGAGATATGAGCTCTCTCGTAGCAGCTGGTGATAAGTTTACAGTCTACGTATTGCTGATTAAGTGCTGGGATGGTTGTTCTCCACCATCCACAGCTAAATTAAACTGAGAAAGTGACATAAGGCCTGTCATCACCATCGCTAGCACTCCAGACTGTGGAGGAGCTTTGCTATGGAATCAGCAGCACCTAGTTGCTCACCCAGTGATAGTTGGAGGAAGTGGCCTCTTTTGGAATGATGGAAATCGGGATGAATTCCTGGACGTATCCTGCATTTTCCTCAGACAAATAAAAAATTTTGAGGTTGCCCCACCCACAGTGGTTTACTAATTTAATGTCACTCTTGATTAGGTCTAAAAGTCAAATGTTAAAGTTATTCTTTTGTCCTGTTTAACAAATTACCCCACCCACAGTTTAATTGTTTTTCTTTTTGTGGCATCTTTATTCTTGGGTATTACCAGGCCTCGAGTCCATATTAATATTGTGGCAGTTAGACTATTTTCATTCTACAGCATGTTTGCAAATGAAGTTCTTGTAACTGAAGCAGCCCTGCCTCTGCTCCGCTCTATACGGAGGTTTCTCCGAGACGCATGGGCATGCCCGCATCATATATTCACTTTCACTCCGCTTTGCTTTGCTTTGGGAAATTGAAACATCCATAATTGATTTCGCCTCCACATGTTATTTCTGAGTGAGCCCTTCTTCCGATTTGCTTCCAGAGGCACATCTCCACTGCCCTGCCATGCAAGCCATCTGATGCTGACGCAGTCATTTCGATGGCCTTTCAAAGCTGTCTGGCACTGATGCGGCGTCTGGAAGTACATGAATCTTATATTAAGTTCATGTAAAGCAATTATCTGGTTGCTAGTGCCAGTTAAGCAAAGAATTAATTTGTCTGTTTGAAGGTATAGCTTTACAAATCATTTTGAGCAATAGCTTGTGCAGCCATATACTGTGCATTACCACATCATAGTTCACATAAATGGGGCGTTACTTGCTAATATTGTTACTTGACAGCCTAACAGAGGCTAAGATTGGACGCTGGTATGAATACTAAGATGGGGGACGCAGTAACTCGGTCGGAAGGTTGCTGGTTCGATCCCTGGCTCCTCCTGGTAGCATGCTGAAGTGTACTTGCACAAGACACTTGACCCCTAATTGCTCCTGATGGCTGCTGTGTCCATCAGTCTATGAATAACTGTTTTTGCTTGATGGATGTAGTGATGTTGGAGTGATGGACAAAGCTGTTGTACTACATCAAAGGCCATAAAACCAAATAAATGGATGGATAATAACCGAAAGAGGAAAATCGAAACCCATGATGTCAGTTCTTCCCTCTGTGTTTGAGATGCAGACCCTTAAAGGTGTGTAGAATTGGTGGCATTTTGCGGAACAGACTTGTCAGAAATGGAATATGGAATATAATATTCATAAGTATGTTTTAATTAATCCGATTAAAATATGAATATATAAATATAACATTTCTGTTACCTTAGAGTTGGCCGTTTATCTCCATGGGGGCTGGAGCTCCTTCCACAGACGTTGCCATGTTGCATCGCCATGTTTCTACAGTAGCCCAGAATGGACAAACCAAACACTGGCTCTAGAGAGGGACTTTTGTGAGTTTCGCGGCCACCGTAGATTCTCCTCCATGGACGCCATTTTTCACTGCCACAGACACACTGAGGGGAATTCAGTTGGTTGCAATCTGCAACTTCACTGGTAGTGGCTGCTAAATTCTACACACTGCACCTTTAAGGCTTGACTTGGAGCATTTCGGTTTATTCAGTGTAGAAATTATAGTAGACCATTCGCATGACATTTAGAAAATGCTATTGACTGAGGTTTTCTCAGACATGATGCTCGTTGATTAGATTTACCACCAGACCACACAGTCAGCTGGGTTTTGTAGCTGACAGTTGCTCTAACAAGGTCTGATAAATGATGCCTTCTCTGTCTGTCCCTGTGGTAGTGTGTAGGAAACATACTGTAAATGCAGTGCTGCAAAACTGGTTGAGCTTCTTGTTATTGCGGCCATTAAAGGGGCACTTTGCTTTTAGAACAAAGCCAATACAGTGTGTGTGTCTGTGTGCAGATCATCTCATACTGTCCCTATCCTGAGTTGTGAACAGTCTAAACTGTTTAAATAGTTACTGAAATTGTCCTCAGTGATGCCATCCAGTACACCCTGTATTTTACCTCACTAAACCCATGTTGGAAGAAAAATAAATCACAGCTTCATCTCTCTAAATTGTAGTTTCACAGTTGGTGGCTATAAAATGCCTTGTACTTAGTAAAGTACACGACACTAATCAAAATGACAGCATTGCATTAACTTATAAACGGGACTGGAGACCACAGGAAACTTTCTTGCTCATCCTCCTCAGTAAGAAAGGTGGTATTATTATCTACATGCTTCTCAAATAAGAGTAGGGAAAGATGAGACATCGGTTAAAGCTGGGGAAAGCCACAAAGGGGTTCAGGAGCCATTTTGTAGTCGTGCAATGCCCAGATTGTGACAACTGTCAACGCTAATTTCCACACTGTGGATTAAAAAATGAATTTGAATGCATCCGTTCCTCGTTGCTCCCACCGTGAGCTCTGCTTGTGGCTCCGGCTCCCGACGCTCTGTCCAGGGGTGACCTCGTGTTGTCGTGCCCCCTTATGGAAGGTGGCATGTGACAACTGCAGGCACTGCCGGCCCCCTTTGATGTGACAGTGAGCTATAATGTGTTTTTAAAAGAATCGCCTGTGAGGAAGAGCGCTTATTTTTAGCCAAAAGAAAGACTCTGCTCGGTCCCCTCCCTCTTCCTGCTGCGGTGTTCCTTTAGTGTCTTGTAGGGAAATATTTGTTTTCATAGAAAGCAGTTAGAGTCCTGTAATTGTGAAGCCATATCCAGCGTAACCATGCAAAGCGTACTAGAGCTGACCGTGAATCTTGTCTAGCGCTTTATTTTCAAACATGTACTTACTCCTTATTCGTAGTGTATACTGTATAGTATAGTTTATACAGCATCGTAAGTAGCTTTTCGACCTATGAATAAAATTAATTAAAACTAGTTTGAAAACCTGTATAATGTACTGTATGTTATTTGTGCTTGTTGTATTTATTTTGTAGATGGGCATAAGTTTGCCTACAGGTTTATGTTGCTTTATATGCTGTTCTCTATCGTTCTACTTTAGAATACAAAGTGGAATTAGACCTTGCTTACAAATGCCACCATTCCACAGTACAGTAACTATTCATCTTATGTAATAGCATTTCCTATTACATTTTTACATATTCTGTTCCGCATGCTTCTTTAACCCTTGATGCAGTGGAAAAAAACAAAACAAAGTGCACGTTTGCCCATCCGCTAATTGAGATGCGTATGCTATGCGGCCAGGTATGTGTGTTTAATCGCAGTCAACATTTCCACTGCGAAAATGCAGACTCCCTTGACACCCTATCAGCGGAGCGTCCATGTAGTGAAATGACTGTACTCTTAACGAGTCAAGGCGTTCCCAGCATGCTCTCTGTCCATTGCCGTCAACGTTGCACCCAAAGAGACACTCTTCATTCACTCTTGTTATCCTTGACATGTTTGACATTTGAAACCAACGTGCAGTACTGTACAGTCATTCCAGTTGCATAATACCCACTCGCGGGCTGGAAGCCCAAGGACACTGGGCCACAATTATCAGGAAAGGTCATTTAGCAAGGCAGAATACGGAGCATCCACTCCATCACATACATAATTCAGGGGAAAGGGCTCAGGGGCAGAATATATTTTCTCCTCAAATCTGTTGCGAACCGTAGAGCAAGAGTGCACACTGAAACTCGGCTTGAAAATTAATTAAATCAAATGAAATCAGGCTTCTGCTTAAGTGATAACTTTTTTTTTTTTATAACTTTGTATCTGTATCAAACCGGTCAGGGGAACATAGTTAGACTTGCAAAGTGACATATCCTTCCATTTTTAACGTTTTTCACACCCCTGCTGTTGTCACTCACATTCTATCTAGCCTACTTGGCTCAGAAAAACGTCCATGCATTTGATAGTTTCATAATCACATCCACCCAGGCCGGGGTTTCTCCAGCACACTTCAAAGCATTTGTCAATGGAAGCAACGGCTCCAATTTCCCTGAAATCACATCCGTTTTTGGTATTATGCCATCCTGTAAATGGATGAAGAGAAATATTTAGACATAATCAATTTTGCGAAAATCATTATTCTGGTCAAATTGTGCATGTGCCCTGAACTGAAAATCAATAATTAATTAATATTAAGGTGGTGGTGGGGGGGTCTTCTCCAGATTAATTGGCTGTAAATTATTCAGTGATTTCTGCTGCGAATGAAGATTCATGCCATAGTGTACCTGTGAGAAAGCACCCACAGTGGTATGGCAGTTTTGTGTGTGTATGTGTATTGGTGTGCAAACTAATGGGAAAGTCACACTTGCAGTACATATCATGATGTGATGAAGTGTAGAGGGAGAGGAAAGAACGTGAGAAGAGTGTGTGTGCAGCTTCACTCCACAACAATAATAGTGAGAAGTCACTAGAATCTTCTGAGATCACTTTTCCTGCGATGAGTTCCAAAAGGGTCCATAGGCAATTTAGCCATTTGTTGCTCTCACTTGGAAATGGAGTCAGTTTGTCAATGAGCCTTTTCCCACCCAGATCTATAGACGCCTATCATTCTCTATTTGCCATAATTTCTTCAAGAAAGGTGTCATCTTCTCAAGCTGTCTTGATAGAGTATACTGTATGTCTGCACCTGCAACAACAGGCTCAAAGACTGATTCTAGGAAATACTCTGGTGTTTTTAAATAATTTTTACCTAAACTTTTTCTTCGATCATTGGGAGGCCATCTGAGCGATTGGCTTCAGAATCTTTTTACCTGATCCAATATTTCGGAAAATAGCTTCAGCCAACTGTTGCGCACCACGCTACAGCATGTAGTGCAATGTGACCATGTTCTTCGGTGACTGCGATTGATTAGAAAAACCCAGTTTTCCTTTAAGGCTTTGCGCTTTGGATTGAAAAAGAGCAGAGGCTTGTTTTTCATGGGCTGTTTGTGCTATAAACTATCATCTTTATTTGGCCAGATGAAGAAAGCCCTCTTTTAAAGATAAATCTGACAAGATTAATGTCTGGTATCACAATAACTTTGCAGGCAGGATAAAACAATTTATCTAATGTCTTTAGCTGTAGTACATCTGTTTTATTGTGCTCCCCCCCCTCCATTGCTACACCGCTGCCACAGAGCCTCCACTTCCCCTCTATCCTTCATTCTGGCCATGCCCTTGATCTCTCCATACCTCTCTCCCTCCTCGCTGGCCTTGACCTTTATGATTAAAAGCCTGCTGTTCCCCCGTTGCAGAATCCATTCAGAAACACGACACAAATCGAGAGTTGGTGGGGAAAGAATAGGCATAAGCAGTAAAGGAAAGAGTGATGAAATGGGAGACATGGTGATATCAATACGTAGATACACTTCTTATTATCCCCATTTCTGATGTTCTGTGTTTGTGTTACTACTGAATTCTGCAATCTGAAGATAATGAATGCTGAAATGAAAAATGGTGAAATGCTCAAACTCCAATGTTGTCCCTGAAAAGTTTGTATGGCTTATTTAAGATGAGTCCCAGTGCTACCCTGAGCTGGTGAGCACAACAAGATGCTTTTGAGTCTTCCAGATAATACTGTATGTTGACCTCCTCTGATATTACATTGATATGCGAGTAAGTGAATAGCTTTGATTTTTTTTTTCCCACTAGTCTCAGGATTTTTCACTGCTAAACCATTTATTTAGAGTAAAGTAACTTATATACTCACTGAGCACTTTATTAGGAACACCTGTACACCTACTTATTCATGCAATTATCTAATCAGCCAATCATGTGGCTGCAATGTATGAAATCATGCAGATATGGGTCAGCAGCTTCAGTTCACGTTCACATCAACCATCAGAATGAGGACAATATGTGATGTCAGTGTTTTCAGCCGTGTCATGATTGTTGGTGCCAGATGGGCTGGGTTGAGTATTTCTTTAACCACTGATCTCCTGAGATTTTCATGCACAACAGTCTCTAGAGTTTACTCAGAATGGTGCGCAAAAACAATCATCTAGTAAACGGCAGTTCTACGGACGGAAACGCCTTGTTGATTGAGAGGTCAACGGAGAGAATGGCCAGACTGATTCAAGTTGACAGAAAAGCTACGGTAACGCAGATAACCACTCTGTACAATTGTGATGAGCAGAAAACCATCTCAGAATGCACAACACGTCGAACTTTGAGGCGGATGGGTTACAACAGGAGACGACCATTGGCTTTGGGGGAAAGATGTCAGCTTCTGTCAGCCAAGAACAGATAGCCGAGGCCGCAATGGGCACAGGCTCACCAAAACTGGACAGTTGAAGATTGGAAAAACATTGCCTGGTCTAATGAACCTCGATTTCTGCCGAGGCACACAGATGGTAGGTTCAGAATTTGGTGCCAATAGCATGAATCTATGGATGCAACCTGCCTTGTGTCAACAGTCCAGGCTGGTGGCGGTGGTGTAATGGTGTGGGGATTTTTTTTCTTGGCACACTTTGGGCCCGTTGATACCAATCAATCGTCACTTGAATGCCACAGCCTAGTTGAGTATTGTTGCTGACCATGTGCATCCCTTCATGGCCACCATTTACCCATCTTCGAGTGGCTACTTCCTGCATGATGCAGATGACATGGTACATAATGCACTGTGTCACAAAGCAAGTCGCCTCAAACTGGTTTCATGACAATGAGTTCAATGTTCTTCAGTGGCCTGCCCAGTCGCCGGATCTGAATCCAATAGAACACCTTTGGGATGTGATAGAACGAGAGATTTGCAGCATGAATGTGCAGCTGACAAATCTGCAGGAATTGTGTGAAGCAATCATGTCAACATGGACCAGAATCTCAAAGGAATGTTTCCAACATCTTGTGGAATCGATGCCAAAAGGAATTGAGGCTGTTTTGAGAGTAAAGGGAGGCCCTACTCAGTATTAGTATAGTGTTCCTAATAAAGTTCTCAGTGAGTATGTCCTTAGGACAAGACAGGTCCAATAATAACTTTTTTAATGTAATGTATTATTTAATGTATAAGTGCCTTTCATGAAACCCACAAAGCTACCCCAGTTGTCTTCATCATTTAATCATAGTACATTTTGCTGCTTTACAATGTATGTTTCAGAAAATGGCATTTAATATTAGTTCAGAGGTGGACTGATACTCATGGAATAAAAGATGATAAGATAACGCTTTATTAATCTTCGGGGGGAGGGGTTCAGCGGGCACATGAGGGCACAAAGCTTAGTTCATTACATTCCTACTTTCTTGGCACTTTCTTTTCAGTCCTGTTTGGATCTCCTCTTCGTTGTGTATCGGTCAGCTGCTTGACCTCTGAAACGGCTGTGAAATTTCCCTTGTCCTGAGACATCAACGTCACAAAAGTGGAGAGTAACGTCATCCTTCCTCTTAAAGTCTGCACTTCATAGAGCTAAGCATTTTAGGATATTCAATTAGGGTTCAAATACCGCAGATGCCAGCAGCTTTTGAGTCAGAAAAGTTGGCGTTTTTTTGCCACTTAATCCAGTGAAGGTTACTCAGCTCAGCAGGCAGGCAGATGTACTGTGTTTTACTGTCAGAGAATCCATTACAGGGGAAGGCAATTCTTTACCCTCTCTCTGCAAATATCACAATGTGCTGCCCAGCACTAAGCAGAATGGAATACAGATGCGCCAACCAGGCGTTTCATGGAGCTGGAATATTACAGTGGGAGAGTTTCATTTCTCATGAAAACAGAAAGCTGCGATTCTTCCGGCCTCTTCATTTTGCTCCCTCCGACACTGTGGCAGGGTCTTACACATACAGACGTTTCAATCGGCCCCTAAAATACACCCTGAGCACGATTTGGTGTGTATTGAAGTATAACATGGTGTCTACTATAGTATGAACGGGCATTTTAACACATCAATATTAACATTTTACCACTCAGCTGTTGCCCTTGTGTATTTATGATCTTGATGATCAGGTGAAAAGACAAATGTATAATAAGCTAAATTTCAGGCTTACAATCAACTATCAAAATTGAAAGGATTGCCAAGGCCAGAGTTTGATTTAAAGGGCTTGAGTTAAATGATTAGCCAAAGTTTATTTAAATTTAGAATACCGTATTACAGTAGCTCGGTGGTTTGAGCACCTGCAGTATACAAAGCGTAGCCTTGAATTAGCCGCCACAGAGGGAACACAAAGCTCTCTGCGCATCAACCCTCTACCGTGCTAACCAAATGGCAAACGCATGCCTACTCGCATGCTTTCAGCACCCATACTCATGAATACCTCCCCAATAAGAGTACTTCTTTGAAATGACTGAGGCCGCATTGCCATTGTGACATTGTGAGCTCAGATTATTCTGGCCATTGATTTCAAGTTCAGTGCAGATTAATTGTCTTTTTTAATTTTATGGCTATCTAGCAGTAAGAATCCTGAGACCGCAAAATGAGTCGATCCCGAGTGCACAATTTTAATAAAACAAAAATTGTATTTTGACACACTGATGTATGTTATGCTGAACTAAGTCCCCATGTTGGCAGATAGGGGGCAGTATGAGTACGCCGGCTTCTCCAACCCGGTGCTGGTGCCATGGATGGGTACTGGGATGGGCGGCCCATGCACGGTACCCCGGCCCAGGATGGAGACTCGGGTGGATGAGGCAGAGGAGGAGGGAAGGAGATTTGGGTCAGCTCCTGCCTGGAGGAGTGGGAGCTGTCACACAGGGAAAGGGATTTTAGTGGGCTGTATCTATCTAGGAGGCAGCATGCATGCCGAAGTCGAGGCGTGCACAATACTGGGGATGTTACTGCATGCCGCCTCTAGCCGCTCTCCGCTACTTTTCACATCCCATTTGTGGCAACTTGGGTGCACATCAACCCATTTCGCAACATAACAAAGCCCGTTTGAAACGTCTCAGATGATACAATCACATTTATTCTCTCCAAGCTCGCCTCATTACTGTTTCTCTGCCACAGACACTAATAAGGGCCAATTTTTATTTTTATTTTTTACAGAAAATCCAAATTAGAATATGCCCTATGAGTTAGCATTTTCTCTCCTGCCATCAGCAAGGAAAGGGCTGTTGTTTTCTTTTCATGCCTCAATGGAGTATGCAACGTTACACTCTAATGCCTTCCTCTAATATGACCCTAGTGCTTTGATACAGAGCTTTTAATTCCGAGGGTCACAGTCTCTCTAAATTAAATGAGTTGTCAAGACTGTTCTCATTACCATATTGTAGATGGAATCCAGATATGTATGCTTTCAGCTTTCGCTGATTACAGCTCTGCCGGCTTCACCATCACATTTCACAGGGTGCTAACGCGTTGAAGGGACACACACACACTGCTTCTAGTGCTGGCCCCGGCCCTCGTGCCCAGTCAGAGCATGCACAGAGCAGCAGAGGCAGAGTGACTCATCACCAGATGGCCGAGTGTGGTGCATCACTGCCACCAGGAGCCCTAATGCTTTTACCAACCTGGAACAGACCTAGCGCACAACCCCCTCAGAGCTCAGCGCAGCGCAAAGCAAAGCGGAACCTGTCTGTCCTTTCTAGTCGCCCTGTCACTGTATACTACATCGCTGTTCACATGCCCTGCTAAGTCCACCTTGTCTCATTAATCCATGTGCCGTATTGACACCTATGAAAACAAACGGATAAACGTCAAATGGACAAAATGTTATTTTGTATCAACTTATCAACATTCTCATCATAGTATTGACCAAAGTTATGGATTCCCTCATCAGTTCCCTACAGAGTACAGGTAGTGTAGAAACCCTGTCTTCTGGAGGAACATCAGAGGTCGCTTCCTTTTGGAGCAAATCTGTAATTTTCCAAGGCAGGGATTTGATTTTCGTCTGTCACAAACTGCACATTTTGACGGCCTTTTCGTGGTCTTTCGTGGGTCCTTCTGTATGTCACAATCACTCTGAACTACTATTTATCGGGTTTTTTTCTACTACTCTTACCATACAGCCCCCTCTGCCATACTGGTCTCTGCTCAGGAAGAGGTTACCGACTCCAATCCGCTTGCCCAGCTCGAGCCCCCAC
>OMKR01102473.1:0-10478 GCA_900302355.1 Cyttopsis rosea
GACGGCGTTATCCACCTCTCCGCGCAGCAGAAGCCACCGGCCCGGCAACAATATTTAGCCCTGCCACTCCGCCCGATATTGGACACGTCACCCTCCGTTGCCCGGACCGCGCGGCCGATGTCAATCTCATTCCGCCGGCGGTTCTATTTGTACCGAGAGCCCAACACAACAGCTTTTTCAACGAGATGATGCCGCTGGAGGAGGTGAATACTCAAAGAGGGTCATGTATGGTCGGCTGCGTTGAATTATTCACAGTCTACTCAATAGTGTATAAGGGAAGTATAAAATTCCCATTATATATCAGATAGAACATTAAATACCAGTAAAAGTAATAATAATGTACAGCCAGCCGGTTATTATGGCAAAATATCCCCCGACAGAGTGATCAGGGGGTTATTTTGAGATAATTCCCGGCTGGCTGTACATTATCCTACTGATTACACGGCTACTTGCTAAGTAAAATAATTAATTGAGACGGAAATAGTGATTTTATATGATTTTATAACTAGTATGTCTAGTTTTAAAGCTTCCGCTAAGACAAATACAACAGGAAAATACTAGGTTGTTCCACAACAACGTAGCTAACACTGTAGCAACGTAGCCGACTAACCGATCCACAAAAACACCCAATCGAACCCATCTCCTGTTATTATTGTGAAATTGTTCATATCCGCAAGTCGTCTCTTCATGTCTTCCATTGTAGTTTCTATGCAGCGTCGCTAGATTGCGACACTAGCCAGCGTTAGCATTAGCATTAGCATGTAGCGTGACGAATGAGACGTGAAGCCAGGCGGAGGAGTGGATGCCTGGTCATGATTCAGAAATCGGGAACTGCTAAATTGCCACAATTGACCAATCCGAAGTAAGTATTACACAGAGCCACAGTGTAATGAACAGATATATTTGAGCGCAGTAGCTAATGCTAACATAGCATCAGTTGCGCTGTTATGGTTGAGTTCTAGATAGAGAATGGTTTTATACATTTAGCGTAATGTTGATGTCTGAAGATACTAGGACTAGGATAAGAGACTAGGACTAACCGATATATCTGTAGGCCGATAGTATCGGCTGATATTTGGGTTCCGAAGAACTATCGGTATCAGTTGAAATTTCACAGATAAAGTGCAGATAAAGGCACTACCGACGGTTATACCTGCACATGAACAGATTTAGAAGCCACAAGTTGCAGTAAGTAAAATTCCAAACGCTCGAATAACTTTTCATTGATCAACTAAATCTTGAATGAAGTCAATATTTGTCGGTGGGCATTTCATTTTAGAGAAGATGAAATGTGATCTTGGAGGATATTAAATAACCATTAAAGGATCGTCAGTGTCGATAGTAAGCTGGCGGAGACCGCGGGGATAGGCCTTCGACTATAACATTATATTCATCCCTGCCGGGGTTTTAACCCTAAAATTAACGTTTTGGCACTTCTTACTCACCCCAGAGTCGGTCGGTATTCTTTGTGTTTGTGTCCTCACACGTGGAGTTCGCCGTCAGCTGCAGAGCAACAGCTGTGAATCGTGCGTTTTATTTTTGTACCAAAAGTTGATAAAGTTGGTGAAATCTCTCCGAGGGCTTTCGCATGCAGGGTTTGGTCCGTGTGAATGGAACCTTGTTGCCGGGAACTTCCAACAATGACCAATTTCCTAGAGTCTTCACTTGCCGTCGTTCCCGCCGGTGTGTTTGTCTTTCCCACCCCGATTAGTTTCACCCGTTCCTCGTTACCGTTCCCTCCCCGGTGTATTTAGTCGGTGTGTTCCCCTCACTCTATGCCAGTTCATCTTTGTACCACGGGTCAAGCGTTCCAGCGTTATTCCCTAGTTTCTTGGTCTTCCTGGTATTTTTGATTCCCTGCTCCGTTTCGTGGATCTCGCCTTTGCCTTCTCCCTGCCGGACTGTTTGCCCCATCTACCAACCACCTGTGTACCGTACCGCGTACTGTGTACCGATCCTGATTGAGTAAAGACTGTGTCTTTCTACCGGTCGATACAGTGAAGCAGTACTCTGTGGACTTTTTGTAGAAGACGTAGTAGACATTATAACTTTTCGATTAAAGTAATAACAAGCACCAGGTGTATCGGCTCTCATCAGCGATCTTTCCATCATGCATCCTCCTCTAGACACAAATTACCCACAATGCAATGTCTTCAAGCGACAGGCCCGGTCACTACCCGATCTGTCCTGGAATTGTTTATAAAAAAGACAGACAAAACCACAACAGTAACAAATTAAGATGAGGGATTTGAAAATGTTATTTTTAAATAAAATACTATTTTAATTTTAGATTTGTTTTGAGACATTTGGTCACTTCCGTTGGATTTCGTGGAAAAACCAGCCCGAGTCCTTCACATAGAAGTCAGTCCGCAGGCTGTTATAGGCAACGGAGAAAGTTGGTTAAGGTCTCATTTTTTAAATTACGTTACAATCCGTTCACACATTGGCAATACAAAGTGATTACTACATGAAATAAAACTACATATAGTCCCTTTAAATAAGCGTGTGCGTAATATGGCATTGAGTACTATGATAATAATTTGTGCTACTGATATTTGAGTGACATATATAAACAGTTCAAACTGATTCTAATGGGGTTAAGTTATTATTGAAAATATTTATTCAGTTTTATTCATACACATAGCAGATAATATCGGTTATCAGAATTTTTGCCCCCTAACCTAAAATCGGTATCATATCGGAGACAAAAAAATCCCTATCGGCCGTGCTCTACTTAAGACCCGTGACAGTTATGACGACGAAACTGAACAATTTTGTTTCGTTGTGGGGGAGGCGGATGGAGGACGAGCGGCGAGGAGGCGATGTTGCCGTTTAAATCTGGAGCCCAGATTTATTCCCTCGCCGCAACTAACCCGAGGTTTTCGGTGTTCCCGGTAAAAACAATTGAACAGGGCGGCTAACCCGCTGGCTCTCTGCGCTTGCACTCCTCATTAGCTGGTTCTCCAGTAAACACGTCCTACTGTACAAGTCTCTGCCGTTCTGCCGCGTAATGTAGCAACTTACCCCCCTAACCCCTCTCACCGCGATCTGGAACAACTTCTCAGCCAATTACCCACTACGGTTTACACCTCCCTCAATAAAAACACTGCAAAGCAACAATACATCAACAGAACCTGATACCCGGCGGTACAGTATATTGCCGAATTTTACTTGATTATTGTTTATTTTTGGGTTATTTCTATTATTTTTATTAATTTTTTTTCCTGTTTTGTCATTTTTTCCTGTTTTTCCATCTTCATTCATCCTTTATTTTTCAGTTATTTTTCAGAAATGTTTAGGTTGATTGGCATATTGCCATTTTGTCTCCATTTGTCTCTATTTCTATTCTATGATATCATTATTATTATTATTTTTATTTTTTATGTGAGCTGCTGTAACACTGCATTTCCCTCGGGGGGATGAGAGACTCTGTCCATCCATCCATCAGCTTAATGCTTCTCACCGACACAGAAACATGCTTTAAATCCAGGTTCGTCACGTGTGGTCTGTGAAACCTTCAGTGTCCATGATATACTGTGCGTCTATATCTGTGAGCCATCCGTATACATTACATATAGTATATCCCCTTAAGCCATTTGATATAATCATACCGTGCCGGTGAATTCACAGCAAAAGGTCAAACCGCTGGAAAATAAAAATTCGGGAATGACACATGTAGGTCCACACGCCATAAAGTGCAACATAGATATCCTTAAAATATCAATCATGTATTTATGCAAGTGTCACCAAAACTCACCGTGGGACCTGAGCTGTCGGAGCGTCTCGTCAATGTAAAAAAAACAAAAAAACATTAAAGTTTGGTTTTTATATTTGTTCCAATATTTACTCCCGGCTGCTTTGAGGATGTTATGTCAATATAACAAGTTCTAGTTTCTGTCAGAATCTGCCAAAATAGGCCACGGTGAATTTTATTTTATTGAATATAAAGCATATTTTACCTCTGATACATTTTGCTATAATGCATTTAAGCCTACAAATAAATAAACGACTGAAGGAATAACAGTTGTAATATATATACGGCATATAATTACATTTTACATACACACACACACACACACAGACACAAACACATATATATATATATATATATATAGATATAGATATACATAGATATGTTCAGTTGATTATATTATACAGTATAATATAATCAACTCAATGATAAGGAATAGGAAATACATTTTAATTAAGTAACATTTTAAAATATATTCCCGGATATGTATCCATTGTTTGCATAACATGGAACACAGCAGCTTCAATATTGTTATTTTATTTGTATTACTTATAAGTTATTTTATATATAGAGAGATAGAGATATTTAGCCATCTAACCTTGATCACTATAAAATAATCATATTAATCAATCAATATAAAGAATCACTTCAGATCTCCAGACATGGAAAATATATTTGCTTATTATATTTAAAAAAGACTGAAAGAAGCATAAGTTACTTATGGAAAGGATAAGTTTAAGTCTACACCATTTCTCCACCTGCCGCTTGTTTCGATGAAACAATTAAAAAAGTGCATATGATGACTATAAAAGAACCAATCTCGGACTGACACGCTGCTTCGCTGGAATATTATCGCTAGAATCACTTTATATTAACATATAAAGTAAAGCCCTGAAGCGATTAACAGAGGTATAATAATAGCACACATCATAGCCGCTAATTTAAGTAATATGCACAATTAATGACGCAGTTATTGAGATATAATTAGACGTCTTCACAACAACGCACCTCGCGTTGAGGGTGCAGCGTTTGGAAGGCTTCACTAAATCCCATTTTTTATTTTTTTTTAATTTAAGATGTATATCTGAAATAACACAGCTTTTGAGATGCCGGAAGGTGAATTTCCCACTATTTCACGGGAGTTAGGCTAGTTGATCCCACCTGCTGCCATGCATTGAGCTAAGACAATTAGCATGGAGCCCGTTACCATTTCGGTTCTGGACACAGGGATGAAATTGGTACTGACCTGGATGAATCTGGTATGAATCTGGGTAAAATGGATAAATAGAAAATTTTCCTAGATACACACAAACATCACGTACCCAGACCATAAAAGCCAGGAACACTTAGGGAATGTTTCCTTTCAAGAATATATGGCTAACATCTGACCGTCAGCCAGAATTCATAAAATGAATTGTGGTTGATGAATGAGACGGCCAGGGACGGCACTTATACCGGTTAGTAGTGATGCAAGACTCGATAATGACTCGTTCGTCACGAACAAACCTTTTAAATGACTCAGGAGTCGGGAGTCAAAGAGTCGTCATTCATTTGATCTAGGATTTGGCATCATTCATATTGAATATGACTGATTTACTCCAAAGTAAATAATTTAGATAGAATTTAATTATTCTTGTGGGAATTCCAATCGCAACTCAGAGCCGAACCGACACTTCCGACTCTCGTTACACCAACTCAATTGAACGAACGAAGAAGCATCGCCAAAAGAGCCGAATTGCCAAAATGAGAAACTTTTCATCACTGCCTAGTGCCGACAAGCTTACGGGAAAGCCACACACTCACCGCGCGAAGAACCCTGCGAGGCTGTCGGCAGCTTGCCCGCCGCTACAGGCTTACAAGGGGAGGTGGTCTCGAGTGGAAGGTGACGGAAGGTGATCTCCAGTTTAAGATCGTCTCAATTGCTTCCTAGTCAGAAGCCCCCGAAAAATATCTCAAAACCCAGAGCTGCAGCAGATCTGGGTTCAGATACCAGATATATGTGCCACCGGTCGAGAGGGGAGATTGGGTCTCCCTTGCATTAAGGCCTATCGTCGAAAAAGCAGGAGAACCAAGGGAAACTACGCTCCCTGACCAGTTGGGGGGCGAGCAATTGCATCATGTGACGGCCCCGAGAAGCTTGTGCAGCGGCTGGCGGGATCAATAGGATTTGGGGGATGGGGATCATAGAGGAGGCAATTCAGCCATGTATGAGGCAGCGTGACTGGGTTCAGTAGGCCAAGACACCAAGGCTCATGAACCATAGGACGCCGCCACCCCCGCCACATCCTGGATTAATCTTCCATTGACAGAGGGGAGGATTTTTTTATTGGACGTATTGGACAGCTGCCTGTTCTTAAATCAGCACACCACTGCAGCTGTGATTAGCTTAGAAGGAACACAAACCGAGAGGCGTACAGAAATTCATATTGAGGATTCCATTCCCGTTACACCGACCGAATCAAGCGAACGAAGAGTTCGGAGATTTGAACGACTCTTCAAATCAAGACTCAAATCTCAAAAAAAGAGTCGACCCTTTCATCACAACTAATAGTTCTGACTCTCGGAGTGAAGCTTGATTATCTTGAGGAATTACAGTAAATGAATTGGTGCCGCCGTGCTATTTTGATCTTGCAACACAAGAGCTAGTTTCCATAATTTGTGTATTTAAGTGGAATTGGAAGCTTTTTGGCGAGCTCACCCGACGACACAGGGGTTGAAAAAGCACTGATCTAAGCTTCCCTGGCTAATGGGCAATGGCAAAGGGCCGAGAAACACCTACAGCTACAATATATTCCATTTGACGAAAGGATAAAAGAGCCAATGGCACCGCCTACACCCCCCTAATAAATGGCAATAACCCTTCCACAACTAGTTATTACCAGGATTTGTTCAATTTGTGCATTAGAGTGGGTTAGGGTGAACTTGTCAATGGCTTGGTGGCAATTAAGGGGAGGGAAAATAGCCGTACTTGTCCAGCAGTCCATTATACTGGGTCACGCTGAAACACTCATGGAAAGTATTTGTTTGAATCCGTCTTTCACTTACATTCTCAAGGTCTGGATCTCACGCACCTCATGCACCTATTCCACGCCATGCGCAGCCCACTGGAGTTTAAACGCCGCGGATGTGCCAGGTTCTAAAATAGCATGCGGGGGGGAAAAGAAGAGGCGAGGCACCATCAGGGTCCAGGCACTGGGGAGGACGAGGAGGAGGAGGAGGAGAGGGAGGTATGGAGAGAGATAACGGAGGACAATTTGGGGGGTGGAAAAAAATGACAAGGGGAGCACGGATGGAAAGGGACGTCGCGAACGGCGCCGTGGACAAATGTCGGAGCGAGGGGCTGTAAAAGGGACTGACGGCAGCGAAAGAAATTCGACCGCGAGGAAAAGCGAGCTGGTGTATATGTCATGTAAAAGTAGCGTTGCTTTCCAGGTATTTGATGCAATAAGTGGATTTAGTGACGAGAATGCGAAGAGAAATTAAGTATCAGGTCAATTCAAGTACAGGACGAGTTCCCTCCAGTGAATTCAGGCTTATTTATTCCACGGAGGCATAAAGTTACGCTCTTGAGCTACTCAGTGGTGGACAAAGTACTCCGACTCAGTACTCCCATGGAAGTGAAAGTACCACACGGATCTTTCCACTGAAGTAAAAGTATCTGATAAGTAGTTACTTATATGTATTAAAAGTAAAAGTACTTGTCATATCGCATATCTGGTGCCTTGATATAACAGAGCCTATAATAAAGTATTAAGGATACTGTAGATGCACATACTGATTACAATTGACAAAAAAGGCTTACTTATACATTACTTAGTTAAAGTAATACTAAACTAAATAAAAAAATATGTATATAAATATTTATAAAACATATATATTTTATTACAAAATACATATAATTATATATAATTTAATCCTGATTTAAAACGCGACTTGCTTTGATATTTAATGTGATCTGTTCTGTCATTCTTTTATTTCCCGTTGAACTTACTCGTCCATCACTTGTTTGCCTATTTTGGATGCATTTAAAATCTGATTTAAAGAAATACCTATAAACCACCCCCTCCGCTCACTAAACACACCCTATTCCGCCTGCGAACGAATAACTTGAATCACTAACCAAACGAATCGGTTCAGTTCAGTTCGTTCACCAAACAGAATCGAACCGTTCGCGAACGACGCGACACCAGAGCTCTGCGTGCAGCGCGGTGACCGCGTAACCGCGCGCTCACACCAGAAGCGATTTTATCGCTCGTGGCCGCTCGATCGCCGAAGCGCCGTCGCTTCGAGTTCCTACCAGAAGCGATCGCTGTCGCTTGTGGGCGTGTCCTGTTCAACTCATCGCGTCATGTGCACAATGTTGCATTAATTTATTAATTAATTTATTGTTTGCAGATATATTTATTTTCAAGTGACTGATCTTTTACATTTATTTATAAAATTTTATATAACATAATATAATAATATCTGCAACAGTACCCACCACTCCTGCTCGGCTCTTTCTCTCTCTCCCTTCTGTATGCGTCGCCTCCATTTTCTCTTGCACTGTTCAACTAATGAAAAAATATAAAAATACAATAACAAAACATTGCAACCAATAGTTATACTTCATCACTTTCCACCGCCGTAGCCACGTCACTCAATGAACGACAACTTCGCTCAATGACTTCAACAATCTGTTATCGTTATTCACGTGGTATTCGCTGTTGACAGAAGCTCTAACCCGACTGACGAAGGTGAATAAGCGACGTGATTTTTAAATTTTTGACGTCGTTTCGAGGAGATACCGCATGCAACCGAGTAAAGTCGCAGTCATCGAGTGCGCGGACGTACTCAAGTGAAACGCTCGATACTCAAATTCGACCCTAAAAAGTATCACTACTTTACTGCTCAGCAAATTAGATGTAGTGTATGACTTATTCTTGAGGCGAAACGGCCACGTTGGAGGAAAGGTATTTAATTCGGGTATATTGTGCGGTGCGGGCGGTGATTTGCGGAGCCAGAGAGCGATACGCTGTAAAATGCCTCTGGAAGGATGGACGGGGGAAGGTTAATGAACCTACCTTTTCCCATCACGCCGGCGCCCATTTTTATGGGACAAAAAATTAATTACTTGTGACAAATACAACAGTGCTTGGACGCGTTGCCATTCCTGCCAGGCGGCCTGTGAAGGAAAACATTTTTTCGAGTGAGGCTATTTTAGCCGCTGACGGGCCCGAGCGGGCACGCGCACGGGCGCTCGATCCAAACACCGAAAGCGCCGGGCGAGCACCCGGTTTGACATTTCCAGAACAAAACAAAATGCAATTCCTGCCATTTCCCTCTCGAGCCACGATTCCCAACCTCTTTCATTTCAAGTACCCTCAATTTGACACACGTTACTGACCCCATTTGGTAGGATTTCGTCTCAGGGACCCCAATCGGAGAATTAGATATTATTTAGTCCAAACTTCCACAACTGTCTATACTCTAGTGAGGGAGATAACAGTGTGTGGGAGGCGGGGGGTGGGCGTGGTTACCCGGAGTCTGGACTGATTTGCGCCAGCTCTCCCTCGTCTGCCAGCACCAGGTGTGGGGACTTGAGGTGATGGCAAATTCCCACATCTGGTGCTTAAATGTTGGTGTGTTTTGTTAGTCGGGGTCAATACGAGTGTTTGTGAAAACACACGTTACATTATGTGTGTGAGTAAACGCCCGCACGGTGGGTTAAACCGACGATCTTGTGACCTCCCGCCTTCCCCCCGAACCCGTGGGGGTCGGGTCCCCCACACCGTGAAACTAGGATCCAAACAGTCTTTTCATTACTGTACTTTCTAAAATGGTGCTTATGTCTTGTAAATTAAATAAATGTGACGTTGAACTGCTAATGATTTCTCTGGGGACCCGCTGGAACCTCTTGAAGGATGACTGGAGGTCCCCGGACCCCATCTTGAGAACCACTGGTCTAGAGAACGCCGGGATCATCCCTCAGCCCGTTGAGCCTTCAATATATTTTTCTCCAATTTTGGGTCCTGTATTGTTGGTGTTGTCCAGCCAGTGGCAGTAGGATTCCCAGCGGGGAAGCACGATATCTCAAAAATTTAAGCACATGTTTGCACCAAATTTGGTGGGACGGTTGGTTATGGGCTGATGAAGAACCCTTTATGCAAAATTGGGTGTGGCGGTGGGCGTGGCATATCACAAAAAGGTGAAACTCAGTCATGTCAGCCATGGGGGTGTATAGTCGACGGAACAGGGTTTAAATTTGTGATGAGGGAACATAGGGCTGAGGGAAATAGGGTTGAGGGAGCATAAGACCTAAATTTGTGTTGAGGGAACATAGGGCTGAGGGAACATAGGACCTACATTTGGTTTGAGAGAACATAGGGCTGAGGGAACATAGGGCTGAGGGAACATAGGACCTCCATTTGGTTTGAGAGAACATAGGGCTGAGAGAACATAGGGCTGAGGGAACATAGGGCTGAGGGAACATAGGGCCTACATTTGGGTTGAGGGAACATAGGGCTGAGGGAACATAGGGCTGAGGGAACATAGGGCTGAGGGAACATAGGACCTACATTTGGGTTGAGGGAACATAGGGCTGAGAGAACATAGGGCTGAGAGAACATAGGGCTGAGGGAAGATAGGGCTGAGGGAATATAAGGATGAGGGAACACCAGGGTGCGGTACCACAGGGCTGAGAGAACATAGGACCTACATTTGGTTTGAGGGAACTTAGACATGACCC
>OMKR01102475.1:0-14453 GCA_900302355.1 Cyttopsis rosea
AAGGTTGCTGTACCAACAAGAGGGGAATTGTTGAGGTGGTTGTGTTTATTCTGTTTACATGAGGGAAGGTGAAACAGTGCGTTGTAACTGATGGATGGATGATGGATAGATAGATAGATAGATGATGGATGGATAGATGGATAGATGATAGATGGATAGATGGATAGATGATAGATGGATAGATGATAGATGGATAGATGATGGATGGATAGATGGATAGATGATAGATGGATAGATGGATGGATGGATAGATGATAGAGGGATAACTGGATGGATAGATGGATAGATAGATGATAGATAGATGGATAGATTGATACATAAATGGATGGATAGATGATAGAGGGATAACTGGATGGATAAATGGATAGATAGATGATAGATAGATGTCACGGAAGCTCACTTCAACACATTAGGCAATAATAATCAACGTAATTAGAATACAAATAGAATGAAATTGGCAATACAAATAATAAACCTAAAAATAAAAAAGCAATATACAATAAATAAATAAAAACACAGAAAACATCCCCCTGTGTGGCTGAGGTCAGCCAGGGTCAAACCAGCGCAGCAGTGGTACAGCCTGGTTGCGGGCTTGTCTCGGTCTGGTGCTGCTGGCCCAGCTGGTCCTCAGTGACACGTCTGCAAGTTGGAAGGCTTTTGGCTTTGAAACAAGATAACGTTGTCTTGACACGCCCTGCAGTACCGGATCACCTGTAGTGGTTTTGGTGGCTGGAATAAGTACTCAGGAATTGTACTTAAGTAAAAGTACAAATCCACTGACACAAAATTACTCTAGTAAAAGTGACAGTACCGCATTGGCGTTCCTACTGAAGTAAATGTGTATGTATGTTTGCTGCTGAATTATTTGGCTATAATGCTGTGACAATAAGTGCAACTGTACCTTTTTTCCTGCATTTGAGTGCACATAGATATTCTGATTACACCTGACAAAAACAGTATTGGTGGTGTCATAATTTACAAGGATATGAATCATTCATTCGGCCCATATGTCATTATACCAAACTTATACTAAACTAACAAAATTTAACCATAAGTGCAACGAAAGAAAAAATGTCAATGTGAGAGGTAAAAAAAAAAAAAAACCCACATAAATTTACAAGAAAAAACAACACCTTCATTGTTAAATATTGTCTGGCTTAATTCAATGAACAATCAACGTGTAGGCAGTGACTTTCAGGTTTTTGGAGGCATACTTGAAAAGACGTGAGAACCACCGGAGATGTCCCAGACACCGTCAGTTACGTACTCGATAAGAACTCCGTCTAATACCATTCCCAACCACTAGGGCGCGCAGAGAGAGGAGTCGCAGTTCGCTTTACAGTTACTTACTTCACAGTTTATAAAGATGAAAAAAAGAATCACGGGATCACCTGAAGGAATCCTTTCAAACAGCGGAGGGCACGTGTTCCTTGGAAGACGGTGTTTCAGGGCCTGTCTGTTTTGAACAATCGACCCGGGCAGCTGTCGAGTTCCATTTCACAGTTTAAATGCTTTTATTATTTTGAATTTATTTTGAGTGTCTTTACCTCATTGATGATGCAGCCAATAAAATATTTAGATTTTAGCTTGTTTTGTCATCTTTACAGCTTTATTTTCATATAACTAAATTAAACAGTGTTTCTATGAAGTGTGGAAAAATATAAATGTCAGCAAGGTAGTGAAAAGCACACGACATAACGAAAGTGAAATCAAACTCCAACAATGTGTTGCACAATGTAATTTATTGATAGTATATAGAAAAGTGAGAAAAAGATAAAACGAAAGAAACGCCGACAGCCGCCGAGAGAGCCCACGCACAAAGTGTCACGCCCGGCAACTGTTCCCTCAAAGGTACAGTATTCATTTTAAATAAAAATGAAATTATTACTTTTATTTTTAAGTATTATTATATAAAAGAAATAAGCTGAGGAGCCGGAGGTTGAGGTGGAAAAGGAGGAGATTGAAACCTGGCCGCCGCCACGACGCGACGGCACTTAGACCAATCGTGACAAGGGGAGCTCTCAGAACGAGAGAAAGACATTAGACATAGTTTGTCTCAGAAAACACCGCAAGAACCCTCATCACTGCGTCAATTTGTTCTTATCTAGTTCTGAAGATGTCTTTTTGGTCAAAAGACGTACTTCTTTTTAAGTATGCCTCTACCTTTACATTTTGCATTAACATGCGTCTTTGGTGATCCGATAGCTATCGGATAATGCCAGGTGTAAATGCACCCAATGCGCCGTCAATACGGGCTGAGATCCCATAGCTCAGACCACATTGGGAGGAGGTCTGTCTTGCATATGTCCACATTCGTTTGGCAGTGTAAACATAAATGCTTCCTGGGCCACATTGAAGGACCGCCTACTCAACTGATGTGCTCCTCATACGCGGAAGTGCGCACTCATTCACCTGTTCTCCCCCTTACAGAAGTGCAGGATTTATTTTTTATAGGGATTTAACGATATATCGAATATCGTGATTAAAAAATGTCTCGATACCGTCGTGGGACTGTGACGATATCTACCGTGATATTACATGGTTATTTCGCTAGTATAGCTGTGGACTCAGATTCTCTTTTGAACGGCTCTTTTGTAGGAACGAAGGGAACAGAGTCTTGATGGGTGACGACGAGCCGTTGTTTTTCTTAGATGTCGATTTCTAAATATTAGATAAATATTAAAATGTCGAGGCTAGTTGCTCTCCACCGCCACAAAAAAGGTTACTCACCCATTGTTGCACTGGAACAACAGCACGAACTGCGTTCTTACAGTTCCCTTTGGTGTAAACATGCAGATCAAGATCATCCTTCCATATTCCGTGTGATGTCAAGTCAGAATGTGAAACCGTTTGGATAAAATAAGGTTATAAATTTTATCTCCCCGTAAACGACAACATCGGCTCTTCTTCGTGTAGTAAAAAAAAATGTTGCGGTGACGCCAAGAGAGGATGCGAAGAAGAAGCACTGACGTCACTTCCTTAAACTAAAGAAACAACAACAAATAAAGACCAGAAGCATGATGCAAGTTTTTACTAAATTAAGTCCCATAGCAGCGGAAAGCAACGTTTTGGTCGGAGACACGGAACCGAAACGCACAGTGGACCGGAGATGCTCCCTCTCTGCGGATTGCACCACACACTGCTGGATAAAAAACTTTACTCCAATTCTGAGTTCTTTATTTTATTTATTAAATAAATAAAATAGAAAAAACTCCACTCTAATTCTCTTGAGTTATGTTCACATTTTTAATTTTAACTAAATAAATGTGTCAACCTGAACCCTTCGCTGCGTACAGTGCACACGGCACCAACACACCACCTACAAATTTGATCCAATGATCACCAAACTTGGACCACAGCATGTCTGGATTGCCCGAATACAATGTATTCAATGGACATTTGCTATGCCCCATACTGTAGTTTGGCCACAATTAATGTTCAAAATGTCTGGACGGGGCCTATTTTACATAATCTGGCATACCCCATCAACGCATTGTGCTATCATTATCCCCAATTTGGTAGATATGTGCAGGGTAGGTCTCTGAGGCACTATGAGAAATTTGGCGTCGTTTGGCCACCATTTTGTTTTTAGAATTTGGTCAAATTTCACCAAAATTGGACCACAGTATGTCTGGACTGCTCCGAGTACAATTTCTCCAATGGATTTTGCTACGGCCCATAGTTTGGCCACAATTAATTTTCAAAGTTTACAAAAAATGTCTGGGCAGGGCCTATTTGCAAAATATATAATGTTCGCCGCAAAGAGCGCTATGGTTATTATACTTATTGATACTTATATATTTATTGAGAGGGAACAAAAAATAATACCGTGATATACTGCGAAACAACCAGAATCTTAAAAATGATTTTTGGTCATACCACCCAGCACTAGAAGGAACCGAGAGCAGCGGAGCTGAGGGACCGGGGGGACTGGGGAGTGGTGGAGTGGGGCGCTTTGTGACATCATCCAGTAGAGAATAGGCAACCACGTTATGGCACATTGCATTCTGGGTAGTGGTCGCCATATTTTAGGATACACCTCTGTTTATATTAATTTTGCTTTTACAGCAACCAGACAGCGCCAACTCTACAACGTGCGCTCACTCTGTAACAAGATGGACGAGCTGCTGCTGATGGTGGGGAAGAAAGAGACTTTTCTCTATCCTCGGTTTTGTGTTTCACTGAGTCGTGGCTGTGTGGATCTATTCCGGACTCTGCGCTGAAGCTGCCCGGCTTCCAACTTTTCCGAGCCAACCGCGACACGGAGCTGACGTACAAAACTAAAGGTGGAGGGATCTGATTCTACGTCAATAATGGCTGGTGCAGTGATGTGAAAGTGATTTTGCGGACATGTTCTCCTGATCTGGAATCTTTCATCATAAAATGTAAACCCTTTTATTCCCCCCGTGAGTTCTCATCCATCATTCTGGTCGGTGTTTACTTTCTACCGCAAGCTAACTTGTAAGGACACGCAGCGGCTGCTCGTCGACCAGATACTGGATGCGGAGAGAAAGCACCCGGACTCCATAGTCATCGTCCTTGGGGACTTTAACAAAAGGAATTTCAGACACAAACTCCCAAAATACAAGCAGTTTATTAACTGTCCACCCAGGGAGGAGAACACGCTGGATCACTGCTACACCACTGTCCACAACGCATATGCCGTTCCCTGCGCTGCGCTGGGAAACTCAGACCACGTCTTGGTCCACCTGACCCCTGCATATAGGCAGAAAGTCAAACTGTCTAAACCTGTTGCGGGGAGAACAAAGAAGTGAAGCAGCGGAGGATCTGCATGAGTGCCTGGACCGCACGGACTGGGAGATGTTCAGGACCGCCACCGACAGTCCGGACGAATACACATACGCTGTGACGTCATATATCAGCCTCTGTGAGGACACGCACCAGGGTGAGTTAGAACAATGACAAGCCCTGGTTCACACCAAAACTCACACAGCTTTGTTTGAAAAAGGAGGAGGCATTTAAGAGTGGCGACAGTGGCAAAATACACGTTTCGCAAGGAGGGTATTTATTGCCATTGGTGCAATTGCTGCGACTAACCTGGACCCCATGCATTGCTGCCTGCAGTGTTTTTGCTCAGATTCTTATTCTTTTGGACACTATCACATGTCAATGTAATGTGATAATGTCTGGCGCTCAGAAACCGTCAAACCCATGGACACGAATGAGTCATGGTCCAAGGTCCAAGTTTGTGTCCGTGGTCCAAGTTTGATCCAAATCTGATCCAAACCATATTATATCTGTAGGAGGAGTTAGTGAAAAACTGTTTTACCGGAGCCGATGTACAGGAACTAGATGAGCGAATGTACTGGGGGTGGTGGAGTGCGGTGCTTTGTGACATCATCCAATATGGCATATCCGTGCAGGGCTCTGGCTCTGGGGGGGCTTTCGCATGGGGCGGCGCGTGCTACGCATTAATCTGTGCTCTAGACTCCATTGGTGTGTGTTGGTTGCTCCGCCTACAATTACTTAGGTTTTGTTGTGTGTCCGCATCGCAAAAGAGAGATTCCCACCACGGCTGCCTTGGTCACGCTATTGCTGAATCATCTCTCCGTCCAGCGCGATCTGAGCGCAGCAGAGAGATGATATCAAGTGGCGACTTAAACTATTAAAGGGACAGTGTAGACTTATCTCAGTATAGATTACAACAGAACACAAATTAATATAATTTCACATTTATATGGATTTCTGGTGACATTTCAAACAAAAATAAGCAGTGAAGCTCTGAATTGTTCGCAAGAGTTTGAAGTGAACATACACTAACCCTAGGTTGGTATATCTGTCGGAGCAGTTAGTAAAAAACGTTTTTCTGAAGGAAAGTACCGGAAGTAGCCGAGAAAAGGGACCTCAACTGTTGGAGCAGAGCCCTTTGTGACATTGTCTTCCAATATGGTATATATGTGGAGGTTTGACTCTGAATGTTCAAAACCGCCAAGCGCAGTCTGGCTGAATACAGAGACGTTGTGACGTGATATATCAGGTTCTGAGAAGACTGGTGTATACCGGCACGTGCCAGGGTGACATATCAATGACAACATAACATAACTCTTATCTCCGCATTTTGAAAATGGAAATGGGATTTTCGTTGTGTTACACAAATTACAGTTTTCCGAATTCTTGTGAAATTGGTAAAATTGCTGCGACTAAACTGAACCCAGTGCGCACTGCACTCTAAACTCATTGGTGTGTATTGGTTGCTCTGCGCAGGATCTGCGCTGCGCTAGGCGCTGCTGAGCAACCAATACACATCAAGGCCGGCGGTGGCCACCCAATCAAAAGTTAAGAAAGCGCTCCAAGTTTGTATCTGGTTGAGATGAGAGACAGCAGGAAGTGATGCTGTGTTGGAAAACTGTAATTTGTGTTGGTAGGAAGTGAGGCTGCGTTCCGTGTTGGTAGTCCCCAGGTCTGTTATCTTGGTAAACTTGTTTGAGTAAGTGAACATATTATTTGTGGTTAATGGGGGGGTTTCCAGTTTACGTTGTGTAGTAGTACATTAGTTATCAATTATTTAAGTTTTTTGGCTTGTTTTCACATTGGTGCAATTGCTGCGACTAACCTGGACCCCGTGCATTGCTGCCTGCAGTTATAATTTAGTCTTGCATCTGAACTTTATTTTGACACATTTCCCATATCCTTTATCCTATGTATTTATCTATTATATTTGTTGTTCGATTATTTCACAGAGAGGCAGCTGCTGATTTTCTTTTAAATCTGAATGTTTTTCTTCTACTTTTGTATTCTTGTATGAACCGAGTGTCCTAGGCTGACCTCGTTGCTTACCCCAGTGGCCCCACTGTCCAAATTCTGCTGGGATTTGGAATCTAAATTTGTGTTTGTGTGATATCAGATTGCTGAGCTCTGTAGAGTGAAAACATGACCCAACTATGTTATAGTTGTTGTTTGGTTGCTTAATTGTTAGTTGTAGTTAATAGTATTTGGCAGATGTTGTGGTTGTGAATTATTTCCAAACTCACCTCCTGTCTATATCTGCATATCTTCTCTCCTTCTCAGGCTTTGAGACGTTTCAATCATGACCACCTCATGGAGTGACAGATTGCAGAACTATGCAGATCTGCCTGCCAACATGGATGGACTGGCGATGAAGAAGTACAGAAGAGAGCCGTACCATAGGTAAGGATAAAGATACAAATTTGGGCCTTTTGTGGAAGAACTAGTACAAAGGTCATTTTGCTGATTTCCTGTAGCCACAGCTATTTAGACCACTATGTATTATATCCTTAATGTATCAAAGTATTACTTTTCTTTTCACTTTACCAAACCATAGGAGATATTGGCTATATACAATGTGACTTGGGCAAGTGAATTTCTAATGATATGATCAGTTTTTCTTCTTAGATTAGATTTTCCACATTGCACTTGTTACGTGTTGCACTGCCATGCCTTTATCTACTGATAGGAAAAGCCCTATGGTGGTGCTGGCTAATGGTTGATGAAGAGATATCCACGTGAGTGTGATAAATGGACTGTTGTTGTGCAATCTTTCAAGTTTATGTCTACAGAGAATTTTTATAATACCCCACCATTACATAACTTGCCCCCAGGTTAAAGTGCCAAGCTCGAAGATTTTCCTTTAAATAAATGTCTGTTAAGTCACTATCTATCACATAATGAGGTAAACACAAATGTAATTGAGCCAGGTGTCTGTGGCGACTTTCCCGGTAAAAAATCACAAGTGACCCGTTTCCTATAACCCAGCAGTAGTTGGTCCACCATAGAGGAGAGGCGGAGCTAACGCAACAGACTCGCTAAACGTTTACTATGACCGAACAAACACAGAAAAGATCGATGACATACTGATGATGAAACTTCAAAAACAAGTGCAAATCCAAAGAAAAAAACAAATTTGACGTTCAAATGAAGGCAAACAGTCAAAGCGACCGTGAGTGAGGACAAACCCACTGACTAGCGTCACACAGGCGACACTGTTTTGATCTCTGGGAAGTGTAGTCCAAAAACACACCTGCAATTACGTTTTTCACCATAGGTGCCGCCAAAAACAATGAAATGTAAATCTTCGAGATTGGCACTTTTTAACAGTAGCTGCGAGCTGGTCACTCAGCCTTTGTCCTTGTCCACTGCACGGACACGTCCTTTACACAGTGTGGAACCAGCTTCTCCTTTATGCATACCATCACACAAAGCATCATTGAACTCTCATTGATAAAGTATTTGTTTTATACTTTCATTTCAAATGAATGTAAAGGCCTATTTGTAAGGCCAGTGCTATTTCTCCAAAACATCTACGTGTTAATTTACACAATCTTAAAAGGTTATTGTGACACTTCTCTTGTCATTTGGGCGGTAGAGAGATGGACCAGGAGGCATTTATTTCACAAAAGTATATTTTCATAGCTCTGGAATGGAAGCCCAGCCTTGCTATCAGGAGAGAGGTGAAACCACAGCAGCTTTTCAAAACTCTGCTAATTACCTCAATCTCCTGCAGCTGTGTCCCCTTCCGGTTGCCAGTGCTGGCTCTCCCCACCTGCAGATGGTGCCAAAACCACTCCCCACTACCACAGTTATCTTAAAAATTCTTATTTTATTGTAAAAGAAATAACGGTCACGACTGTTTTGTTCCATAGTAAGACCTCAATGGCCTTTCACTGTAAGAGGCCAAATAAGATGTTTCAAAGAGATTACAGGGGAGTGGAAAACATCTGCCAGATTGTTTCACAGATGTGCACAGTTGGACTAAGTTGTTAAGGAACTACGTATATTGAAGGCTTTGGCTGACCAATGTCAGCTATTTGAGGCAGCACTGTTGTCAGCAGGGCCAAAGTCAAGGCTGACTATCACAACCACCACCCCACCAAACCCCTCCACCCTTTTCGTCAATACCAGGGACGAGCAAAGCCATGACCTTACTTGAGTAACATTTATGGCTCCTTTTTAATCAAATATCTGCACGCCCAGAAAATGGCCTTTGCACTGTAAAACTTGCTAGTTGTGATTCTGTAATGATTTAATGAGGATTGATTATTTATGTTATGGTCTTCTGTGTAAATATGTATTTGGATGGTGTGTGAACTCCAGTGATGAGATTCTTTCAAGGGGGAATCATTTTATTGGGAAAGATAAATACCATATGTTAAGCAAGTCTGGTTAATGTAAGCTGCAGTAGATTAGGACTAGGGCTGATGTGATTCTACCTGACTTGTGATTGTTCTGGATGTCTTTGAGAGCTCGCAAACAACACTCTACAAAACAACAACCCTGACTGACAAAAGACAACAACAGAGAATGACGCGGAATGGCCACAATCATTTTTTGCAACAATTCAGAAAAAAATTTGAATAGCAAGTAAGCAAAGAGAGCTGTGGGGGCTTCACTTTTGGTTCATGGCTGCTATGTGCTACTGGAGCAAGCTAAGACCAACAGCAAGTCAAACTTAGGTTTAATCGCACTCATAATGCATCGCCAAACCTTCACTGGGCAAAGATCCAAATGGGAACTCGTTCACTATGGACCCGCGGCAAGGTATTTGCAAATTGTTTTAGGGATTTCTGAATCTGAAAAGTGCAGTAGAAAAATTGTTGTTGAAGTAGTTGTTTTTGAGAGTGTATTTTTTATGTCTGTTAGGGTCGGTCTTTGAAACAGATGTGTTGTTTTGGCTGTTAAGAATATCTACCAGCTCTAACCCAGCTACATGAACATTTGTGAAGCTAATATAGAGGCTAAACTAAGCATGAAATTTAAAAGACGGAGACAGAGTGCTATTGGTTCCCAGGAGGGGTTCGGTAGGATATAAACATTGCTCACCCCTGTGGCCACGCTGGTCCCCGAACACCCAGGCGGATATATGAGACAAGACAGCGGGGTCGCTTCTACAACACTGGTTTATGGTTTTCTAAGCATTCTTGGGGATTAGAAAGTACCAGACACAGCATTGGATTCTGAAGTAATGAAGTCTAATCTGTCTTTTTACGTCGCCAATGTATCAGAATTAATCATATCAAATATAATTGAATAGAATAGAATACTGCCGTGTATAACATTTTATTCAATTAGTTTAAATATGTCAATTGTAAAAAAAAAAAAGTCAAAATATTATATTATGAGTGGCTGATAGCATTTCTTTCACTTAAAACGTAGAAAAGGTCCCCTTACTTTACTCATTGAGACCCAGACTATGTTGTTTTAAGTTTTATTTCCTCCCTGCCATTTGTAACTAGTGACACCCGATAAACCACGGAAATATGAAACTATGCGTTGTCTTTGAACAGGAAGTGGTTTATGGAAAAATGTGATGCATATGAGCACAATGTGTATTGACATAACATTCAGATCAGATCACCAAGGAAGTCACCTATGTGTATCACCTGCTTGTTCTGTCTGAGTTCTCCAGTCAGTCACTAAAATATCTCACCTAACGACTAGTGTGAAATGCTGCGTTCACTTTGCACAGGTACATGTTGTTCGGGTTGACCATCTGATGTCAAGCGGAAACTGATATTTTCCCTGTTATCCCTGGGCGTGATATTATTCACTATGCAAAACGTCATGGGAATGTCATCCCATTGTCCTTGTATGAGCACTGCAGGATTAATATGCTGGCTCTTTATCATCACTAAAAAGTGTACAAACAAATACATCAGACCAAACAACAAATCTTGCTAATTCTAAATATACAAAATAAATGTCAAAACTTTTCAAAAGTTTTTTAGTATGTCGACTTTAGGCTGGATTGCTACTATAAACGGATTTTACAGCGATTGATGCCACCTCGTCGCAAATTACTGCAGATGATGTGATTTACATCACTAGATGCCAACATGAAGTGTTCTCAATTGATACAATTTTAGGTCATTAGAAATTAGTAGAGGCCACAGTAAAGCCAAAATGTCCAATGTCCTTGTATGAGGCCGAGATGCGCAGAAGTCTATAGAAATGAAAGCTCATATTGGCTGTCTGTAAATTGAATTGATACAGAAATTTCTCATCCTTAACTCTGAATGACTGTACAGTGTTCTTTCTCCAGGGTGTTCGTCAACAGGAGCTTGGCCATGGAGAAGATTAAGTGCTTTGGCTTTGATATGGATTACACTCTAGCAGGTAAGTGGTTTGTGTATCACCCCAACTCTTCTGTCCATTTTACAATATTTCTCCATGCAGATCTGTTCACCTGCATGCTCCCCTGTTAGGACGGCAGTGTGCTTAGCCCAGATGGATTCTCCCACATCCCGTGGTGTTGATAATGCAGGACAGTCAATAAGGGATCATATGTCACTTGATAACTCCAGGGTGATGTCTTGAAAGCCAAGTGAAAGGGGGATCTGTCCATCAGGTGAAGAGGAAAACACATTCTGTGAATGACAGGATATATTTAGGTTTAGGGAGGGCTGTATTTAATTACTACTGTAATAAGTCATCTTTTCAAATTGGAAAACAGAATACATGTATGCTTTAGGTTGTAAATACTACGGTATTGGCTTTCTACACTACATAACTAAACTATTTGGCTGCAGCTTTTTATCATCAACATTATATTTTGTATACCTTGAAATTACACATTAAGACAAGGCCACAGTTCTACCAAATGCTTGCCTCACTAGCCTGGCTGCTTACTGGGAGATAAACACATTGTTTGTAAGCATAGCTTTCTTGGAGCCAAATTTCATTGCACAATGATTTTATTTTTCTCACACTGACACATAAAGGACAAATCATAATCATGATGTTTACAACGTACTGTAGTTCAAAGGTCATCATCACTCATGTAAATACGACTTCTCTGAGGCCCTGTTTATACATGGCATTAACATGGGTGATCCGATCACAAGTGGACAGCTCTATGTACATCTGTTTACACCTGGCATTAGAATGCGCCTCCACATGTGTCTCGAGTAACCACTTGTGATCGGATCTCACTTCCCCGCTCTATATGCAAATCAGATTTATTTCATTTCCTTAGTTTCTTACTTGTATGGAAAATTAAAAACGTAACCCTAACTCAGAGAATTTGAGTGGAGTTTAATTTTTCTCCGCAGAGGTGCTGAGTGTTTTCGTTCATTTTGTTAGTTTCTACTTGTATGAAACGAACATTTTAAACCCAACTAACGGACTATTCTGTTCCGCCTTGGATCAGGACAATGTCTAAGAATAAAACAAATAAAACAGTTATTTAACATGTATTTATTTTCCTCTGTTTCCTAATTGAACAAAACAAAAATGTGCGTCCCGTTTTTTTGAGTACGTACTTCCGTTTACGCAGAGGACATCAGTTGAGTAGGCGGTCCTTAATGTGGCCCAGGACACATTCACGTTTACACTGCTGAAAGAATGTGGCCATATGTGGCCCAGACCATCTCCGAATGTGGTCTGAGCCACCGGATCTCAAACCGCATTGAGGACACATTGGGTGCGTTTACTTACACCTGGTATTAGAGCTGTCCACTTGTGATCGGATCACGAAAGACGCATGTTAATGCCAGGTGTAAACAGGGTCTGAGAAGTGGGTCATGTCTCATCTGTCCGGCCTTTTTTTTTTCGCGTTCAGGACTGATGAATCCCTCGAGACAACGATCCCCCATAGTCCCCCTCTGGCCCTCTGCCTGCAGTCCTGGCGCAGGAGATGTCAAGAACGCTCAGCTGTTGACATATCTCTCTTTATGGCCGCTCATAACCAAGTGTTAATATTTACAAGAACGCATGGCTAGCGTGGCTGTGTCTCTTTGCACTGTGTGTGGGTTTCAACCACATTGGCAACCATTTGTTGTCGGGAGCTAAAATGTCACAGAATGGACTCAATTTGTTCTTCCATTGTTGGTTTGAATGCTAGAAATTAAATGTGAAAGTTTCATATTATTATTATTGTTGTTGTTGTTATTATTATTACTGTTATATTTAAAGCATTTTATGTGCATGGGGCCCAGGTGATTCTTAGAATTGATTAAATAAAAACTGAAAAGCAAGTGCATAAAATATACTTCTTACTATGGAATTATTTTAAAAATGTGCTGTTGCAGGTGACTTGTGTACTGTATGCAGCTGGAGAGTCCAGGGAAACACAGATTAATTAAAGTGAACATTATGTATGATGTGTACATAAATGTTACATTTGTCTTCTAAAAATTCATTATTCACTCAGTAACCTCATGATCAGTGTTTTAATATAAAAACCTGTAATTTAATCTGCAAATTAACTATAGCGATGTGTGTCATTGCAAGCAGGTTATATCGTTAACGGTTTTCATCGGTGTTTATATAACTTTTATATTATCATTGTTCTTTTCCTTTATTATGTGATGTACTAATATTATGGTATGGCTATAAGCTCAATGGTTGGCGCACGTTCTTAATATTTCTCTACTACTCAGATGCTACTCACAGGTCACACACTTCTTAGATACTGTATTAAAGTTCATACTGCAATGAGAAAATATTGACACATCGGGTGTAGGTCTTTTTGAATGGGAGCACACACTAACCCACATATCACATTGCTCAAACGTACATTTACTTTCTGATAGCATTGAGAGATAACACACACTTTTGTCCTAGTTTTCCCTCAAACTTTTGGCCCGTATTTAGGTCCCCAAGAGGGGCTGCATTGTTCCTTTAGTTCACTTTCAATAATGTGCTTGATGGTTTCCAATCTGTGACGAAGACCTACATTGACAGCTACCAATAAATTAGGACGTTTTATTAGAGATAGCCGTGTGATATATTTTAGAAAAAGATCCTCAAAAGCCTGGTGTGCTCATCTACAGTATGTGGGACATTTTGTCTGAACTAGATTTACTATCCTGTCAACAGGGAGTGCTGGTTGTTTCCCTTGCGGTCCAGGGGTTGCGTTGCATTGGTTGCTAAGGTTACTTGGGCCATAATTTATCCACTCAGTCACCTCAAGCCATAACCCGAGCTGTTAGGCCTGCAGGAGTATCATGATCTGACAACAAACTTGTCACAGATATGGTGTAAATGATCCTTGAAGCTTGAGTCGTTGTCTGTGTGTGTGTTGGACCTCATTAATATGCATGCTCAAACAAGAAGAGAATAATGGCAGAATAATTTTATGGTAGCAAAGCAAATGTTCCAATAAAACTGAAAAGCCAAGGGAATTGCCAAGCGACCCTGAAACTTAACATTGTCTCGATATCTCACATACTGTAACACTCATGCCTTGTCATTTCAACAATTATAGACCTCAATCTGCCGCCCTGCGCTCTCTTGCTTCATAAAAGTCTAGAATCACCTGTGAAAGGCCTAATTTAAATAACTGTCATGTATGTAAAATGTATTTCTCTGTTCGACTTTGGTGTCGTCTAGAAGTAAGTTTAGTTGGTTGTGCTGTTTTTGGCCGCAGCAAACTAGATGTAGCATTAATATTACTATTTTACTGCCTCTAATAGAATCTTGGGCACAAATGATGTAAAACTTACCTTTTTGTGTATGTTAAGACCTAAACCTTTAAT
>OMKR01102476.1:0-12006 GCA_900302355.1 Cyttopsis rosea
GGTATCTGTAGAAATATATATCTCTGGAATTTCTATATATTCTGAGGGCGATGTGTGTTTTTATTTTGCCGCATCTAATGGGAAACACTGTGGCATTTTCTGACAAAATAATGACTTCGCATAATGACGAATACTTTGACTAGAATTTATTAAGGTTAATGTTATAACTAACTCCAATTCAAGATGACATATCACCAAATTATACAGTTCAAGAAGACATATAACCAAATTAATTGTCTGTAATGGAATACACCCTTATGTTATAATGGCAACAAATCTGTCTTTGACTATGAAATATAACATTTATTGTAGACTACCATTAATTTGGAATTTGGCTTAATATCTAAGGACTAATACAAATGAATGTAACTGTCTTTCCAAACGCGTTTTGCCATTTTAACTCTTCCTTGTCGCCACATTTAAATTGCCTCCTCCTTTTTCAAACTAATTAATTTCCAGTGAGATGTGACAAAGAAGGGTCTGCATTTGAAAGCCAGGTATTCTGTCTGGGGAACAGCGTGTCCCAACAATGTCCGTAGCTGTACAATTAGCTACACCTGTACAATCCAATGTAATCCAATACACCAGCTCTGCCATGAATTCTATTTTTATGACGTTTATAATGTTCAGTTTTTGTTGACAGAGTCAGCAATGTGAAAATTCAGTGATATGTTTATGACCGAGGTCATAGTTAAACTATATTGAGAGGTGTTTCTAGTTTTCTGTCCTCCCGATTTACGAGGGGGGCAGAATATTAGAAACACCTCTGAATATATCGCAGCTCAGTACAACACCACCACCAACTATGACCTCGATGCTAAAACATATCATTAAATTAACACCTCTTCTATGACAGCAACATAAAGCAAAATGTATGGCTGAGCTGGTGTATTGGATTACATTGAATTGTACAGGTGTAGCTATTAAGTACACACCGAGTGTATATGCACACTCCATGGTGCTGTCCAGCCAAGTCTCTGTAATGATCGTCACAAAGCTATCTAGTGTGGTGCGAAGAAATCCTCTTATTTCGTCCATCTTGTTGGTAAAGAAGCGGGTCAGCCCGTAGCCTCGCTCGTGGCCGGCTCTCTTGTCCAGTCTATTTGCTTTCTTTAAGTTCGGTCGAACTTAACTTAACAAGTTAAGAAATCGCCATCTTGGTGAGGTCCCGATTGTCTGTGACCAATCAGTAGCCTGCAGTGTAGTCACGTGACCGTTTCGGAGCTGAGAAACAGTTTTTTACTCACTAATTCCACAACAATGGACTGATCTGGATCAAACTTGGACGACGAATACAAATCTTATTCATTCGTGTCCATGGGTTCGACGGTTCCATGAGTTCCAGACACAACGACTGAACAAAAACAATAGGGCTCCCGCCGCTTTGGGGCTGGACCTCAAACTAATAAGGTATAGAATAATATAGATAACACTGGTCTGGTGCTCGGACATTTACGGTGACGGTTATCAATTATTTAATCCTTTCTATCGATTCAAGATACTTTATTTGTCACATGCTTCATGCCAGTACGGTGCAGTGAAATGATAAAAGGGCCAATTCCAAAGGCAAAGGCAGGGAAATATAAAATATAGTTGCTACTTTTCTTTTTCTCAGTCGATGTTTTATTTGCTAAATTATTATTATTATTATTATTGCCAAATTTCATCACACTCCTAAAAAACTCACCAAGCTGATAGCTGCTTTGGTCGCACATACTCAATCTTCTCAATATTTCCTTTCTCTCTCTTTCTTTCTCTATCTCTCTTGTCTAGGTATATGTGCCCTCCAAACACTCGTCTATATAGAGAGAGTTGTGACATCACAAATAAATCACATGACGTTGAAGCTCCGGTTGCCCCATCTACCGGGGGTGCGGGGCCACGTGGGGAATTCCCGCATTATGTTTTACATGCGTTTCCATGACGACTGGACTTCCTTGCCAGACCATTTTCCTGTAGAAAACATCTTTTGGCACAAAAAGTGGAATTCTTCCTGAGCCGTTGGCCTAAACCTTCCACAGACTGATAGCACACGCTTCATGGTGGGGCCGGTCGTTTTGAACACATAAGCAACAAACACATAAGCAACAAAAATACAGTATATGTATGTTATATGAATACGTATATATGTATGTACAGGATGCATTTACACTATAGATAGATAGATAGATAGAACAGGGTGTAAAAGGTCCAATCTATCCATACATCCTTTACTCTTCCCTGTAAAGACAACACTTTCCTACAGGGAAAACAAACATCTGATGTGTTCTAAACCCCTCAGACGTTGGATAATCCAGCTTGCGGTGCCTTACCTTGAGCAGTGCTGTGTGTCTGGACACCACTGACCCCGGACAGTGCGGGGGGCTTCAGGCCGCCCTCCCCCGCCTCCACTTCCCTGGGCGGGAGAATGAGCTGGGGCTGTTCTTCAGCCTCCACTATAATGACCCCGTCCTCTTCCTCCTCCTCCTCCTCCTCCTCCATGTGGCTGCCGCTGAAGGAGCATGAGGGGCCAGCGGGGTGCACCACCGGGTCGCTGTCAGGGGCCCAGCGGGTGAAGAAGGTCTCCAGCTCGAACAGGGAGTACTCAGAGCCCAGGGCGCTGCTGCCAGGCCCCCGCGCCTGCTGCTGCCGGGACGAGTTGCTGTCTGGCGCCCTCATCTGGGCGGAGACGATACTACAGGGGTCTTCTGTGATGGGGGGGCTGCGGTCTGGGGTCCCACCCTGCCAAGGAGATAGCACATGGGGGTTTATTAAATATTGTTAAATATGTCCAAGAAGGAGACGAGTGTTCTGATTGTGTGGAATTGTGAGTGATGTTTTGTCAAAAAAAGAATAGTGATGTGATGTGATATGTCAAGTACCAATCAACAATATGGATTTGACTGAAAGCTCGTCAAATATTTTTTCGAAAGCAATCAACACAGTAAAATAAGGCACAAAATGACATCTTGAAATGTCCTTGTGTCTAATTTGCTCTCTAAAACATAACTTTTAATTTTTTAATTTTGTTTAAAATTTTACATTACACATCACTAGAGATTATTCTATTACTAAGTCCAATCAACATGTTGACTAGTCAATGAATTGCTTGGCCCCTATGCTATATTTGTTAAAAATGAGCTTTTAAATTACTTCAGGCTACAGATGAATGAGCATCTATATTCATATTGTGTCACAACTTTGCAATTTCACTTTTATTTAAACCTACATACATCTTAAAATAACCACAAATTCACACATTTTATTTTTTTTCATATATTTTTAATTATTTAAAAGCAGTTATTAACCCTTCGACAATACAAGATTACAAAATTGTGACACAATAAATTGCTCATATCCACACTTAGTTCTAATCAAGCACATATTTTTTCACACATTATTTTCTCTCTTAACAAATACATTTTGTAACAAAAGGAATATTCCCCCAGTTTTGAAGAAAGTACAGTACCATAAAAATAAAGATAACATGATGATACCCATGATCCCTGAATTTCCCCCCAAGGGATTAATAAAGAGTTATCTTGAAAAAAAAAATCGTTGTTAAAAATGTGCAAATATAAATAACCCAAGAACCCTAAGAAAAAAAAAAAAAGAAAAAAAAACCCCACTCAATATTAAAGCTTCCTAAAAGTTTGGATCCTGGAAATAAGTCATTCTTCAGGATTATCTTTTGGATTTGTTCAATCATTCTGTCTCTCCATCTTCCAATATGGGAATTAATACCAAATAATACCAACTTTGACTTGATAAAGGGTTAGAAATCATAGCTAGTTATTGTATTTCCCCCTACAGAAGCTTTTGTCACATACGGCTTGCCATACTATGCATGTCATCAATAACATCATAGCTTTTCCTCAGGGTTCTGGATTCACACAAATAAACCTGACATGACTTTCGTATTTTTCTCTATCCCAGATCGCAATCTGGGCAACGTCCACCACCAGGGACACGCCGTAGATGTAGAACTATCGGAGCAGGTCCCCAGCGAGCCCCAGCCCCCTAATCTGAGCCTCGAGATCTGGTCTAGGGTGGTGTCTCTTCTGATGCTTCTTGAGGTTGCTGGGGTCGGCGTACCTCTCCGGGCAGTGCGGGCACTGGTAGGGCCTCTCGCCCGTGTGGACATTCCGGTGGATCTTCAGGTTCCAGAACTGGGAGAACTTCTTCCCGCAGACGCCACAGCCGTAGGGCCGCTCGCCTGTGTGAATCCTGAGGTGGGACTCCAGGTTCGCCTGAGAGGTGAAGCCCTTGCCGCAGAAGCCGCACAGGCAGGCTCTCTTCCTGGGGGTCCTCTGCCCTCCAGTGGAGACGCTCCTGGGGTGGAGACCCTGGGCCAGGTAGGGTTCAGCTCCCGGACCGGAGAACTGGGGGGGTTGGACCGGAGCGACCAGCTGAGCGGGACGAGACTCCTCGGACAGATCGATAACTGGACCTTGAGCGAATGCTGAGAAGGCAGCATGGAAGCCACCGGAGCCCCCAGCAGCCAACCCTCCCCCCGTAGAACACCCTGGACCCATTCCCCTCCCCGTAGAACTCCCTGGACCCAAGCCCCCTGTGGAACTCCCTGGACCCATTCTCCTCCCCGTAGAACTCCCTGGACCCAACTCCCTCCCTGCAGAACTTCCTCGAGCCATTCCCCTCCTAGAACTGCCGGGCTCTGCTCTCCCAAACGGGCTGGGGGAGTAGGAGAGGGGGGCGCAGTGGGAGGAGGGCCGTAGGAGGCCGTCCGCTGGGCAGAACCCGTCCCCCCCGTTGGTCCACAGCGACGGAGGGCCGAAGCTGACCTCTGAAAATCCCTGTCCGGACTCCTGGAGGTCCTGCAGTGCCTGCGTGGACGTCTGGTTGAGGTCGTCCAACGACAGCACGCCTCTCAAATCGTCCGTGCTGGATTCCACCAGTCCTAGCAGACCGCCGGAAAAACAAGATGGTTAATATCGGTTGGAAAAGTTGATCGAGCCCTCAAAAGGGTTCTCACCAGTTTTTTGTATATAAACTAGAGAAACGTTGAATAACTTGACCATTTCATGTGTCGTAATATATTAAAATCTGATTTATTGAACAAAAACATTTACTTTTGGTGCCTAAAACAGTTATTTGTTAAAAACAATTTAATCAGCAAGTGAAATAGAAAAACATTAAATTGCTCAAAGAAATGCTAAATATCAGGTGTCCTTTGAGATGGAATTTTTTACATGTGAGCAGATATCCAGAAGAATACCGTGAGTGTGTGACATTGGGCGTTTCTATGGTGATCGTAATGTAAATGCCGGCCCGCCATGGGCGTGGCAGCACTCCCTCACCCTCCTGGATGCTCAGAGACGTCTGGGCGGAGTCGTGCGTTCCTGGCTCCGCCTCCTCCACCTTCACCAGCACCACGTCCGCCTCCTGCTGCACGGCAGGAACCTGCAGCCACACGGGGAAGGAAACACCAAGTGTGACCGACACACTCTCAGACCAGAGGGCAGAAGCTGCAGGAAGCTCCCTGCTACCACCATGAGCCCAGGCCCGACAATAACTAGCTAGAATAGCAGATATTAAGTCAGCAGGGCCTCCCTGCTGTGACAACCTGCTGACTGATCCCAAATCGGTCTGGAAGGTGCTTCCTGCAGCAAGCAGCCTTGGCTCTGACATCTTAACATTCTCAAACTAATTTTCCACAATCTACTACTGTCAGGTTGTTTAATTCAGGTGTGGGTGGTCTGGATGATTGGGATGATCTTGTGGTTTTGTTGGTCTCTGTAGTTTGTTTGTTCTTCATTGTTTGGTGGTCTTGTTGTTTTGGATGGTCTGGGTGGTATATAGATGGTCTGGGTGGTACATGGATGGCCTGGGTGGTCTGGATGGTATATGGATGGTCTGGGTGGTACATGGATGGCCTGGGTGGTCTGGATGGTATATGGATGGTATGGGTGGTACATGGATGGCCTGGGTGGTCTGGATGGTATATGGATGTCAGGATGGTATGGATGGTTTGGGTATGGTTTCAAGTCAACTGGCTTAGACTCTGGCCGTGACTTGTACAACAGAGCCAACAAAGGCGCAACCAAGCCTCACTAACAGGAAATATTGAAAGTGTGACCTGGTTTTCTGGCATTGTCTTTCAAACCACAAGCTGAGGAGGATTCCGTGCGGTTGAAACTGGTCGAAGCCTCATCAAGACTTTTAATCACATTCCTGCTGTGCCAGTGAGCCTGGAGTCAGTCTTTGTTCGCTCCTTATTCCAGGTCGTAGTTTTTACTTCAAAATCACCTCGTACACCCAGGAGTCCTCGGGCTGATAACAGTACCAGATATTTTACGATGAAATCATGAAACCAGGACATTTGGTTAATCTTCAAAACACAACTAAGTGAGGAATATTATCAACGTACAACCTATAATAACTGTGAAAGCTCCAAGTTTAATGGTAAACGGTCATTGAATATGAAAATAAATCATGTTCCCATCGCAACAGGAAGACTTTTTTTTATCCCAGCAGTATTGACATCTTGTGTATGAAAAGTGAAACATTTCAAGATAAACGTCCCAGAACATTTTCAGAGTGGGAACATTTTGTGCCAAAGGCCTCGAGGAGTCTCACGAGTTACCAAACCAGCCCTCACACCAGCCAGATGAACCCTTCACAGGTTTGAAACACAGGTGAAAAATGGAAAATTATTCAAAATCACAAGAGCATATAATCCTGGTCCTGGCTCTCAAGTGGGTTCAGTATAATTAAACTTTCTAAGAGTCCAAGTCTAAATGGAGGATGCGTGCAGAGCTGGGGGGCAGAAAACACATCTGGATGGTGTCACAATAGTAAATTTATTTTTTCAACATTTAGAGCATGATGTGGGGAAAACAATAGGACTTTCTTTGAGGTAAATGAGTGTGTTCATTCATAACCAATTAGTTAGAGCCCTAGAGTTAGTCTTCTGATGTGATGAAACACAGCCTTGGGACATTGAACATTCTGCACCAATCAGCTTTGTCATTACAGCAGTAACCCACTCCTCGTCGGGACTTCTGACACCTGAAAATGGTAATGTATCACTCTGTTGGTCCTTTTTTTGTTTTAATTTTTTATGTGATTTATGTCTCCTTTCCAGGTCTTCTGTGGCCATTCTGTGGAATTCCAGATGCGATCCTGATAAGCCCTATTCTTCTACAGTCTAAAGTTAAAACTCAAGACTGCTCTAAGATGCAGGGTGCTATATAGTCTATGCTAGTCTCCATATCATCCTGAAAGAGAACTAGTTTTCTATTAATCTATAAATGTTGTTGAATGAAGGAGCGTTCACGTTTTTATCCAAACTGCCGGTGTAAGGCTGTTTCCCATTGGAGTCAATGGGAAACAGCCTCAAGCAGAACAAAGGTTTTTAAGGAGCGCTGCAGCCGCCACTTGTTTAAACACACAACAAAAATGCCTTTTTTCTTTTCAAGTTTTGGCAGCCAGAAAAGTCCTTTGCTGTGGAAACAATGTTTGTGTCGCATGAGATGCTACGGACTGCACTTAATGCACCAACACTAACCAGCAGGCGTAAACAAACACGGCTGCTATAGTGATATTTCCCTCATTCCAACCTGTGGAAATCTCACCAACACCAAATAATAATCCTGGTTCAGTTTATTTTTATAATTCAGATTGTATAAGAACAGTTCACACAGTAAAAATAATCTCAGAACTCAGAATCTAAGAACTTTGAGTCGACATTTGAATAATACAACTATAACTTTCAATGAGTTTTTCCACTTCCGAGTCAAATCAGAGGACTGAATTGTCTGTGGATACAGAGTACTGATCCCTGCTCACAGCTTCAGATCATGAATGTTAAACACTGGGAAAACACCTCCACAGCTTTGCATAAGCAGAACTTCAGAGCAGATCCAGCTTCAGATCGTGAATCAAGCGGCTTTGGTTTGAGATCATCATGTTTCAGTCAGAATTAAATGTTGCTTAAAGGGATTATATGTAAATCAATCGCTTTGTATTGCCAATGTGTGAACGGATTGTAATGTAACGTAAAAAATGAGACCTTCCTCGACTTTCTCGGTTGCTTATAACAGCCTGTGGACTGATTTCTATGTGAAGGACTCGGGACGGTTTTCCAGCGAAACCAAAGGAAGCGACGAAGCGTGTGACGTAGCGCTGATCGACACCTGCAAGTTGGCCTTGGCTCGTCCGTTTTCAAGCATGAAAAAAATGGCGGCTGGTCACAAACTTTCTCATATTACAGCTAAACAGTTCACTAAAATATGTTTCTGAAAACATTTGAGGTGGGAAATAGGCAATGCAGTAACAGAATCTTGATTCATACTTGATCAGCACTGCCTAGTTTGACAGTTTGATCTGAGTTTCTGGTGCACGAGCGCGAGCTCGCACTCCTGTCGGATGCTGACTGCAGTTCACTTAACCGCCACCGTTGTCATTAAAAACAAGAATTTTCTGCAAACTACATATAAGTACCTTGAAGCTTCCAGGCCTTTCAGGAAATATCTAACACGACTACAAGTGAATCATACAGTAACTGAAACAGAAAAGCACGTTTCACGGTCTTAATGTCCATTGGTAGTTTGTCAGCTTCTACAAACGGACTCAACCTGAAGCAAAAATGTAATATTGTTTATTGTTTTTAAAATAAATAAATCAGCTCATCCCTCCTTCATAAACACTGGCACCTTGTTAAAATTGTTCAGGTAGTCTCTGTGACTTTCAGTATCACAGTATCATTATTACTGTTCTCTGTCCTAATGATTTGAGGAACTTGTTGCATCATCTCATCTCAAACGGTCATTTCGGGAGTCATGGTGACGACGATAAAATTTCCTCAACAGAAAATCCTGACACTTTCATCTCCCGTCCGGTCCTTCCTGGACAGAGTTCTGCGTCCAGCTCTCCTCGTCCACATAAACGCCGGGGTGGCTTTTCAGCTGGTGCATCTTCAGGTTCCGTATCCAGGCAAAGCCTTTCCCGCACAGCTCGCAGTTGTACGGTTTCTCCCCGGTGTGAACCCTCTGGTGCTTCTTCAGGTTCCCCGCCTCCGAGAAGGTCTTTCCACAGGTGGAGCAGCTGAAGGGTCTCTCGCCTGTGTGGATCCTCTGGTGGATCTCCACTTTCTTGGGTCGGTTGAAGGCCTTGCCGCAGTAGCTGCAGACAAACAGTCTCTCCTTAGTGCCAGGGCGGATGACGCCCGCGCCCTGAGGCGTGGCCAAACCACATCCGTCACGGCTCCAACCGTTCGTGCTGCTGGAGGTCGACGGAAACAGAGAGTTTGCCGCTGTGAACGAACAAGATGGCCGCCTGTTGCCTCCTTCTTCCGCAAGGGCCTCGTGGAAAAACTCCCCCGTCAGTGAGTCACCGCTTCCGTCGTCACAAAATACATCAAACTGCGGGTTGCCGCCGCCACGCTCGCCAAAGTTCTGCTGCTCTAAGGGAGGAGGAGGGGTGTGAAGGGTGCCGTCTCTGCCCTGCTGAGGGGCATCGAGCTCGGGCTTAAGTAGAGGAGAGGAGCCACTGACCTCCACTCCTCTGGCTGTGCTGGCGGCGGGCGGGCCAGGGGGGCGAGGCGGCGGCGGCTGGCTGGACGACTCCATCGGGCAGAAGACCGGCTTGCTGTCGGACTGCAGCTGCAGGCTGGATCTCCGTCCAACACGCTCTACCACCCCTGCAGGGGCCAGACACAGCGTGAGTGGGTGGTGGTTTGTGTGTGTATAACATATATGCTTAACAAATAAACTGATGACCTTCAAAAATGAGCATGAACACAGTTTGTTTTTTGAACACAGTTTTTCCAAAACGTTGCAACTGGAACAGTCATGCTGCCAAAGCATATGGTCAACATCGCCCCATCATGTGGCAGTCGGCTGAAGCTATTCTCTCAATACTGGATCAATGTAAAATATTCTGATGCCGATCACTCGGATTTAAAAGTATTTAGACTCTGAATCTTTGACTCTGAAAGTCTAAATATGATGACATTGACATTTTCAGTAAAAATGTGAATTTAGCAGAGCACAAAACAACATTAGAAAATTCATGACTAGTCCTAGTTTTTGTGTGCATGGTTGGGAACAAACGCCCCTAGGGCTAGACAATATGGCAGCATTTATTAGCACAATACACACAATATCAGAATACTTAACAATAAATGCTCATGAATCCCAGATTCAGTTTGGTTCATCACATTGAACTGTATTGAACTATGACAGGATGTATCAATTCCCAATATTGATTTCCGTCCCAGCTTTACGCACCATCTTCTCTTATGAGAGACACATCCTCCACATCTTCGTTCCCTGGAGTCTCTCCTTCCATCTTCTCCTCCTTCACCAGGAGGTGGCGCTCTGGTTCCACTAGTTCCACATCTGGAGACTACACAGAGACATTAATTCAATAACCTCATTCAAACGTTAAAAACAGTTTCATCAGTACCATTTGCCATTCTTGTTGAAACAGCGCCACCTATGGCAGCCAGTGGGAATATCAACAACAGAGATAAGCAATGACCCTTTTGAGTCAGAAGGGAATATGTAAAGTTTAAAAAAAAAAGAGTTTTTTTCTGTCTTTTTGTGTTCAATGCAAATATTATAAAACATTTATTGTAATAATTTCTCATCATAAATCTCGATTATCATGATGTTAAAAGGTCATTTACAACCGAACACTCGCAGCTAGCTCACCTTATCCTGGACGGCCTCGGAATGCACAGTACCACTGGTCGCATCCCCGGTGGCCGATCCACCGGGCCACAACGCCATGTCCATCTGCCTCTCAAACACACCGCCTGTAGCAACAAACACCAATATCTGTACGTTATAAACTAACGCCTGGGGCTTTGGCACAGGCAGGAGACATGATACCTCTGCTGGGCGGATGCAAGTGATTTGAATGCAGATTTAAATAAACATTTAGGATTCCACTGAGAAGAGCACCATGTCGCCCCACCAGCAAACTGATGTGGTTGTTTATCCAAGTATAACAACATTAAAGCTTGCCATGTTGAAAATTGGAATGGATTGAATTTTCTTCATCCATTTGAGGAAATGGCAGCTGCTGCAGCAGCAGAGAGAGAGAGAGAGATGAACCCGTTCATTCCATTCGTTCCATTGCTTTCTATGCAGTTAATTTATTATTGTTTGGACACACCCTGTCACAACTTAAGTTGGCATGTGTTATTCTGTCACTTATCCTGTTTATTTCTCCTGACATTTCAGATTCGGTCTCTCCCAGAGTTCTGCCCCTCCCAATCGGCTTCGCCCCAATCTGCACTGTGACGTCATAGCTTTGTGACAACATGTCTGTTGCCTGTCTATATATACCCGTCCTGTTCACTCAGTCTAATGCCTTCCACCCAGCTTTCCAGGTTCTAAGAATGAAGGGAGGAAGGGAAGATGGAAGGAAGGATGGGAGGGAGGGAGGAAGGAAGGAGCGAAGGATAGAGAGGGAAGGATAGAAGAATAAAGGATGGGAGGGAGGAAGTAAGGAGAGAAGGATAGAAGAATGAAGGAAGGGAGGGAGGAAGTAAGGAGAGAAGGATAGAAGAATAAAGGATGGGAGGGAGGAAGTAAGGAGAGAAGGATAGAAGAATGAAGGAAGGGAGGGAGGAAGTAAGGAGAGAAGGATAGAAGAATGAAGGAAGGGAGGGAGGAAGGGAAGATCGGAGGACAGAAGAATTGAGGGTGGGCGGAGGGAGGGAAGAAGGCCGGTAGGAATCTGTCCTTATCAGCCCATTCCAAACAGGCATGTTTTGAACACTCTACTGAATATACTGTTACCGTTGTTATGACGGTTTTGTTTACCACTGAATATGTACACGTTGCATATCAATCTTTCATTTTTAGTTTAGTTTATATTGACACTTTGCAGCATTATTCTTATTGCCTCATTGTTTTGATGTGAGCTGCTGTAACCTTGTTATTACACTCAGGGGTTTAATAAAGCATCTATCCCTCTATTCACCCGTCCTTCCCTCCATCTATCCACCCTCTATCTCTCTCTATCCTTCCCCCCTCTATCTCTCTCTCTATCCTC
>OMKR01102477.1:0-11247 GCA_900302355.1 Cyttopsis rosea
GCCAGGCCCCCCACCACCCTCCACAAACCTCAGCATCACCCTGGTCCAGCTCACAACAGGACGTCTGCCTCCCCCATGCCGAGCAACAGCAAACCCAGAAGCGTCAACCTGGCGCAGGTAATTCCAGATGCCTTCTTAGTCCTTTAGCCTCATATTACTATTGATACATGCTGGGCAGGCAGGCAGGCATGTATGTATGTATGTCAGGCATTTCCACTGACATATAACTGCCACGAGTCCCAGGTTTAACCCTTTCCATCCAAATGTCTGGACCATGACTTGCGTGAAAATGTACATCGATTTATATGAGATTTTTGTCTGTTGCGCCCTGATAAAGGTTAAAGCGGTAAAACAGAAGCAAAATCTTGAAAAGAAGAACTCCAACAGCAGATCGAACACGAGGCCCCCCACTGCCAACACCAGAGCTAAACCTGCCTCGACGCGAGAGCTAAACCAGCCTCCGCCGCAGAGCAGAACACCTCCGCCCTCGCCCTCCCCCTCCCCCTCACCGCAACGGTACGCAAAACCTAACGTCTATTCCAGCGTCTATGAAAATGTCAAGTGCTATGTTTGATGTTGTGTTGTTGTCCACCTGGTCTGGAAGGAGTCCCAGGAGGTCCAGCAGAAAACTCTCCATACCGCTGCAGCTGGACCTCCCATCGGTCCCCGAGGAAGATCTTCTCGAGTGCATCTCCGTCTTCTCCCCTGGAGACTCGCTGCCTGTCGAGACATCAGGGGAAGGTCAGTGGAGGGGGACGCAGGACGAGGGTCCGCCAGAGACTCCGCCAGAGACTCCGCCAGAGACTCCGCCAGAGACTCCGCTCCCCGACCCAGTCGAATCTAGGACGGAGGCTGCATCCAGGACAGAGCCGGACAGGAGTACATTTTTCCACCAAAAAATATCTTCTCCGTCAAAATCAGACAAACAATTCCCTCCTAGTTATTATGTCATTGTTAAAGTTGATCACCATCCCTGCCCAGGTCCCCAGCCTCCTGAGGTCATCAGCAGGCCCACGGCCGGGACCTCGGACCCGGAGGAGGCCTCCCGCCTCCTGGGCGAGAGGAGGAGACAAGCCCGTCTGCAGAGGGAGGCAGAGGAGCAAGAACGCCTGAAGAGTGAGGAGGCAGAAAGGTGGGATGGCGGATGGATTGGGTTTCTAGATTCATTCTAACATAAATAATGGCTTTGTACTTTCTTTTCCATCCACTGGACACCAAAGTAGAAAGAAATGTGTGTGTGTGTGTGTGTGTGTGTGTGTGTGTGTGTGTGTGTCCAGGCGTGGCCGCGAAGAACTGGAGCGCAGGAGAGCGGAGGAGAGCGCTCGGCTGCAGGCGGAGGCCCAGCGTCTGGTGGAGGAGAAGAGGCGGAGGGACGAAGAGGAGCAGAGGCGAGCTGAGGAAGAGCGAGCTCAGGCCATGAGAGAAGCCGCTCTCCTCCAGAAACAGGTGTGTGAGCCCAGGCCAGAATCTGGGAGCCAGCGCAGAGGGAAGGCTCAGCATCTTGAAAGGAGCCGGGATGCGGGCTGGGCTTTGTGATCACGATCTAGACCGAGGGAAATATCGAAAAGCCTCCCGAAGCGTAAGCGAGCAAGCAAAGTCACGGGTTCTCATCCTTTTTTGGCCTATGACCACATTTTTAGGTCCCAAAATTCAGCGAGTGTCAACCTTTTGCTTTTCGGAGCCGGCACCTAACAGCATGGTTTAATGCATTTAAATTGAGTGTTAAGAGGTTACTGGTCAAACTGATGATATTCCACATTGCACATTAGTGGTTTCATGGGAATTTGAGCATTGACTACTTGCTCGAAATTAATTCTATAAATACATTCAGTCTATAGTCTTGTGACTCTATGAAATGTCCTGGAGTACAACTCTCTGATCATCTTTGAACACCCCCCACCCCCATCCCCCCAAATAACAAATAGTTTTGTTAGATTTCTTTCAGACTCAGCCTCTGGTAACCCAATTCCCAATGAATCTCCTTTACATCTTTTTCTCCCCCCCACCCCCCTAGCGAGAGGAGGAGCAGGCCAGAGAGAGAGAAAAGGCCGAGCTGCTCAAGAGAGAAAGAGACCTCCTCGCCCAGAGAGAGGACGCGGAGCGCCAAGCCAGGAAAAAGGTAACCAAAGTTCGGGGAAATATAACGACAATCGAGAGAGGGAGGACGCTGAGATCGGGGAGTCAAGGCTCCAAGTGCAGTTTACACAGCTTGTACGCGATGTTCAGGAACGCCTGCTGGATGTAGGGAGCTCGGAACCGGAGGGTAGTTCTTCGCTCACCATCACAACCTTCTTATGAAATATGATTTTGTCTTTCTTTCCCCCAGCGACTGGAAGAGATCATGAGGAGAACTAGGAGGACCGATCGTGCAGATACGGTGAGACTCGCAACTCGGAACATTGCCCTCCAGGAATCCTCAAAGCCGGAGCCTCTCGTGGACTCGGTTTGGCTTAAATTTCTTCGTCCCGCCTGCAGAAGTCTGCGCCGGCGAAGGTCCCGCCCTGCGACGCCCGACCAAAGGAGAACACCGAGCCTCCCAAGAACGGCAGCACCGCGGAGGCAGGGACGAAGCCTTCCCAGCTGGGGCTGAGCGCCATCGAGGACATGGTGCCCGTCGTGGCCTTTAAGGAGCGCAGGTCAATCCGAAATCTCAGCAGCCTGGAGGAGATCCAGACCCACCAAAGAGCAGGTGAGAGTAGTACTCGGACCTTTTACTCGAGTAAAAATGTAAATACCCTGCTGCAATATTACTCTAGAGCAATTGGTATTTCTACTTCAGTAAACGTATATAAGTACTCGCTCTTAAGTCATATCCATTGTCCTGATACAACACAGCCTGTAGCAATGACATAAAGTCCTACCTACTGTATATCATTTTTTACTTCCTCAGCCACATTGTTAGACACTCGGCCATCTATTTTTAAATTCCGAAATACGGAATTCATTAACCCTTTCGGCGTGTAGATGAAGGAGTTTTGGTGGATCTGATATTAGCGGCTTTCTTATGCTCTTCACCCCTCGAATGATGTTTGAAATTAATTTGGTATTTGCTTCTCTCCCCCGCTGTGTCTCCAGAAGTCATCTGATCGCCTCCAAGTCCGGCGAGCCTTGATGATCGGCTGTGGTTTCCTCGTAACGCGTGATACTTGCACCGGTACAGCCACTTTCCTGCCCTGCACTTTTGAAAAGCATGTAAAATAACTTTGCCTTTTCCCCCCGGACTCCGAAACAAAAACATCCGCATTTTGTTCGTTTTCTGGTTAAGCGGTGATGCAAATATATCCAGCTTAAATAATTAGTTACAGATCGTAGTCTTTAGTTTGCGATGACTTAGACTCTTAAAAACAATTGTGCAAAAGTGTTTTCTCAGTAAATATGACAACTCTAGCAATCATTACCATTAGCAATCTGCTTCAGCTTATTCCTGATATATTCATATATATTATTATGGTAAATAAAGCTATTCAGGCATTTCCTTGTGGAATAATGTTGGAACAATTTTAGTTCAAGTGGTAATTTGCACTAGTGTTAGTTTTTAACAGAGACTTTAGTTTGTTATTGTAAGTTAACTTCCTCCATTTTTCATCTTTAGTTTGTGCAGTACGGCAATCACATATTTTAAAGCTGCTATAGAACTTATGCTGACCTTACACCCGAGAGCTGGAAGACGAGTCTCACATTTAGTAACTATTTTCCATAAGTCACTTGTTTTTTATTTGTATTGTTGTACACCAGGGCTGGGCGATATCGACGGAATCAAATATCAAAAACATCAACATCAATAATTTGACGATATCTTGGAGATGCCTATCGGTGCTTTCCTAAGATTTACACACAAGAAATACTTGAGAAACAATTAGTAATGTGGATATTATGATCAAGCATCTCGCTGCAATGCAGCCTTAAAGACAACATTTAACTACATTACGATAGCCAAAGTCCCAGACGATTTCTAGTCTCGCATCATAATGTCGATATTTTGCCCAGCCCAAGCGAACACACTAGATCACTTAGGAAACGACTGGCTCATGTCACATCCCACACTGAACGACTCGAGCAGGATTTTTTTTCCATCGTAATGTACTGTAGGGAGGTTCCAGCCAGAGAGAGAACTCTCCTGGAACTGTTTTACTGAACAAGTCTGTGACCACCTCACACTAAAAGACTGCCAGTAACAAGAGCACACACAGACTGAAGTTATAGACGGCCAGGATTTGCTTCCGATGTTGGAATTGGTGTCGTCCGGTGTGAGGACAGTATACGTAGAGTCTTGGATAACCAAAGACTGCTTTACTTTGTGTACTGTATGAAGAATACCGTGCACAAAGCGTTTCATATATTGACAATTGCTTTCTTTGAGACGTGCAATCATTTTACAAAGCGAAGCTTGAAGTATGTGACTTAAATAAGTTTATTGAAATAAAAATGTATTAAAACAATAATAACAATAACAAATGCATCCGTTTCTCAATTAGTTCTGCTTAATTACCGCTTCTAATTTTGTCCTGCCTCTCTACGCGTAACTTGTGAAAATAGATATGTCAAAACTTGAAATACACCATATTTTAATAAAATTGATATTATGTCCCTCATCTACCTCCTCAACTCTGATTTGCTGATTCTCACAACAAAACTAAAAATAGCAGGTGATAAGAACACAATTTAAAAAATATATCAACATTGGCTGCTCATACATAAAAGAGTGAGACTTGGCAACACGGGTCTCACAGAGTCAGGGTCTTAGTCAGACGAGGGTCCGGGGGACGGAGGAAGGAGCCCAGTCATTTGCAGCAGTTTTCTAGTTTCCTCGGTCTGTGCATGTACCCGCAAGAGCTCTGTCTCCAGCTCACTTCCAGCCAAAAGAGCTGAAAACTCCCAATCTGCAGTTATGCAACATAGCACATAACACACCGACAGGGTTATATTTGATATTTGATATGGCTGAACTAATTCAGAGACGCTCATAAAAAAAAACAGCAACGCTACAAAATTCACACACGTGAGGAAGCTGCAGAAGATGGGAGAGGTGAAGGTTTTTAGTGCTCGAAACCAGACAAACCTTTCATGAGGTTGCATAAAGTTGTGATGCCAAGTTGCTGGAATTTCACCTCCTGGTTTTGGAGGCAGATCGACAGCAGTTCCAACATGGTTGCGGAGTGAGGTCTTAATAATTGGACCACTTCCCCTTAAAGATCAGTCCAATGTCAAGCATCAAGTACGCGACACTGATAATAATTAAAATGCAATCATAAAAGTTAAGTTGCAGTTTAGTGATTTAGATTGGATTTGACTGGAGAAAGATATTACCATTCATTTCTAGTTTGCTAATGATAGCAGTTGAATTGTATAACAGCTGAGGTTTTCCATTTTGTTTTGCCAATTCCACCAGTCCTGAAACCTGTTGTGACGTTATCGTTGTTGACAGGTATGACTGAAGTGCACCTGCAAATGTATGAAATAGCAATGGTGTCAAAAAAAATTAAGTAATATTTACCATTCAGTAAAAGTAAAAAGAAAAATCTATGGGAATAAATAAAAAAAGCAAATTAAGAAAATGTGTAAAATGTGCTATTCTGTAAAAGTTCCACAGTTTCAAACCATAAAATGAATAGAATGATTGGATGGCTTTTATATACTATTATATCTATGGCTGGATTTCAATACAGACGCTCTGGTCTTTGCTCTGTTAAAAAACTAGGTCCAATACAGCCCAACATGTGCGTTCTAATTCACGTGTCCAAATCACTCACCCCAGGCAGTCACATGATGGAGACATGAGGTCACATATATCAAAGCTTCCTCTGAGGTGGCAGGAGACACCAGTGCCTGGAGAAGGCCTGATAAACACCGCCTTTCCATCACAGCCTGGAGAACAAGGTCAGTTTGGGTTTCAAGCAAATTGCCCAAAAGTCCCCCATGGACAAACAAACAATTACCATATTTACCTGCTGACCCGTGCAGGAGCCACACAAGTGAGTGACTGTGATGGAAATGTGTGTGAGGACATCAGAGCTGGATCTGTGCAGATGGAGCAGCTCTCCCATCACGTCCAACAGTCCCTCACTGACCAGAACCTCCTGGGATTTGACACAGATGGTCTAATTAAATAAACCAAAACTGGTCATCATCATAATAAACAATCAGATACATTACTCTATTTGGTGGGTGCACTGATAAGGTTGAAAGCAGTCTCAGTGCCGACTGTGTGCACGCAAGAGAGGACGATTTCAGCATTTTCTTTAGAGGCAAAACAAGGTCCAGCTCCATCAGCTGCTCCTGGATCAGAACTACAAATAAAATGGGACAAATTAGAATTTGCCTCCTGCAAATTACTTTAAATAAAATAAGTGCTGCTGTGTTACCATTCCTGGAAAGGATTTGAAGGCATCTACACGCCTGGGATGCATTCTGCAAATGAGATAAAAAAGGGGTTTAAGCAAGGGCAAAAATTGGGCCAAAGACTCCCTGTAACCTCATCCTGGAACTGCATTATCTAATCCATCTGCATTATCTAATAATATCTAACTGATTGATTATGTCAATATTTCCATAAAGAATCCTCCAGATATGTGCATTCTTTATGGGAAAGTGGCTGTTATGTTATTTGTAGTTTTCGCTGTTTTACACAGATAAGAATAGCTTTTTCCTTCCCTAGTGGTAGAAGGAGCATCTAAAATGAGCTGCGGGTTAATTACCCCATTACCTTCTGCACAGAGGACAACATCAGAGTCAGCAGAGACTTCAACAGAAACTGATCCCCAATGTTGAGCAGCTTCGGATGATGCTCCTGGAAAGCAGCCATGTTGCACAGAGTCGAGCAGCTGTAAAACTGAACTTCAGAGTCTGAGGACTGCAGCAGAAGCACCAGGACGGGGACGGCTCCCACTCTACATAATACTCTGGTTGACCACACTGGGGGAAAAGGAGGGTAAGCTTTGGGTAATACCCTCACATGTTCACATCTGACATGTTAAGACACACAAAAAAAACCGACCAGATTGTGTGAGGTTTAGCAGCACCCACGCTGCAGTTTGTTGTGTTTGGGGATCATAGGACCTTGCTAAAGCCAGCAAAGGTATCAGTCCTTCCGACACAATGGTGTCACTGTTTGATTCTGTATGAAAACACATGAAACAGGAGTTGCCTCGACAGTGTCACATGGCAAGACATATCAGAAATATCTGATCAACAATTATTAACCCTGTGTCTCAGTTTGCACAATGTTGACAGCGTAACCAGGAGATTTGCTCTGATATCAAATAATATGAGGAACTGAAACAAAATGAAAAACCACATAATATTCATTGCATTTTAAAATTACTTACTTACTTTTAAAACGTTTTTGTTTTGCTATGTGTTCATTTTTATACGGGACTTCATGTGTGCGTCTATAGATATTGTATGTGTTTTACAATACGGCTATACATACATTATTTTATACCAGCATATTATACCATACTATGGTATATTTCAACGTACAACTTGCTACTAGTACTATCATTGCATATTATTGCTATGTACTGTTGCTAATTACTATCATTTATTATTATTATTTATTATTACTACTATTACAAATAGTTATCACTATTTGTAATTATTTTACTCGTATTATTCGGATGCATGTGGAAATGTAGCGTGTAAACCTGAGGAGGCCAGGAAGGCGACACATGCGCAGGAGTGACAGCGAGCAGCGGCGTCTCCAGACTGGACGAGCTCTAGGATGGGAGGCAGCATCCCCATCTCAACCACCAAGTCACTGCACACTGAAAAACACATGGACAACCATAATAAACACCCAAATGAAAAAAGAAATATAGAAGAATCAATAGAAGAATCTTATTCGATTCATATATGAACATACAGCATAAGCATTGTTAGATGATTTTGGCCACTTTTCAAGTGCTTGTTACCACATACTATCTACATTGTATATAACATGCATGTCAACAAACATGTATATAATAAACAACACATATGAAAAGGGAATCAATGAATCAATGTAGTATGTTCATCATCATCATCAACATCAATCATAAACTAATCATATAGTTACATTGTGTATTTGATTGTTATACTTTTTTAATGGAAAAACAAGTTCTCACAAAAAAAGGAAAAAAATAATACCAACGCTGTAAACGGCTAATAATGTGACATTCAAAAATAAAATGTTAAATGTTGTTGAACAGTCCTGAGATAAACATGGTACCACAGGAGGACAGGTTTATATCAGGATTTCTATTTCAGGATTTCACATTAGGAATTTCCTAACCATGTCACTTTCATTATGAACGGATTATGTCAAATGATGATAAAACAAACCAACCATTGTACCAAAACAATCTCACCTTTGTTCTTTACCAGCAGATTGACCAGAGACAAGCAGGTCGTCTTCTGCACATCGAGATTAGTGGAGAGAAGCAAATCCGTGAACGGTTCCAAGAAGGAGAATGGAAGGGGGCACTGCACTGGGATAGACACCCCCCCCGAAAAACAACCAAACAAGAACAGTACGTTGCCAGTTAATAATCGCCATGCAATTTATTTATCCGACAGCTTTTGGACTAGAATAGACTAGAAAAGACTGACCGAACCTAACACCAAGGGAAAAAGTAGTGTTCATTAGGGGAGTGATGGGATTTTGTGAATTTTGTGTCTCGATAAAGATATGTATATCCTACATCAGAATCCGAAACAGAATCTATTCATTTCGGCAAGTACATTTTCACACATGAGGAATTTGTCGCGATAAAGAGCAGTAACTGAACAGACGATTGACGTAAAAAGCTTAACAGTCTGAAAAAATCAGACGCGAACAGCTAAATTGAAAAATGGTCAAATATACAAAATACATTGAATAGTATTCAATGTATTTTGTATATTTGACCATTTTTCAATTCAAAAAGTGATTCTCAGGATAAGTTATGTTAATCTGTTCTGTTATACTTAATGAGGAATACAGGGAAAACCCCTCAAGTGCCAGCACCTGCATGAAAAGTTTCGTTGAACATTTGCATAATACTGGTCATAACCACCTGCGTGCTTATCTTTACAATATGATGTTAAAAATATAACATACAGAAAACAATGTCATCATTTTTACACCCCAACCCATCTAGTCAGTTTAGGGGGGAGATAAATTAATAGATTTAACAGAATTATATTTGCTAGAATAATGACCCAACCAAACCAGAAAGTATTATTTTCCATGTTTAGGAAAACGTGTGGGTTACAATATTTACATGACACAGTGGTTATACCCGTAAGAGTACATCACCATGACAATAGTGCATGCAACAATATTAATGTTCGATAATTCGGTATTAAAAGCACAATTTATTTACGTACGTTCGCAGCAGCCAGTGTGAAAATTGCGCAGGTTCTAAGAATTAAAGGAGATTCTTTCTTTTACTCACAGTGATGGCTGAGGTGGAGATAGTACATGGCTGCAGCCTTTTGCAGATCAGTGTTTCTTGAAGCTGTGAGGTTGTTCAACGCCTGGAGACATTCTGGGCTGAGCGCTGGGCTTTGTTGATCTAATAAAGACAAGATGGGAACATTTCGATTTTAATGCATTTTTCAAGGCAGCACGGTTGGTTGTGGCATGTGAAACACTTGTCCACACAACTTGTCATCACCAAAGAGGTTGCAACCGCAAGTATTTATTCGATTAATGTAAGAGTAAACATGGAAACCATGCAAAACCACTAATGCAAACTCCTTGAGAGGCAAGTCTACTGTTGCATTGTGTAGAATTTAGCGCCATCTAGCGGCGAGGTCGCAGATCGCAACCGACTGAATGTATCTCCCGTCGCCCTCCCATCCCGAACGTGTAGGAGAAGCTACGGTGGCTGCGAAACCCGCGAAAAACGTCAAAAGTCCCTCTATAGAGCCAGTGATTGTTTTGTCCGTTCTGGGCTACTGTAGAAACATGGCGGTCCAACATGGCGGCCTCCGTGGAAGGGGCTCCAGCCCCCATGGAGATATAAACGGCTCATTCTAAGGAAACGAAAACACAGCGATTCTTATTTTAATGGGATTCTACACTAATTAAAACATACTTATGAATATTATATTCCATTTCTGCCAAGTCCGTTCCGCTAGATGCCACTAAATTCTACACACTGCACCTTTAATAATGACAGAAAGGGAATGGATTTCCGTGAAGCTGCACGTGTTTAGAACAGATGCATCAGTAAAATCCATCCCTTCAGATATGGAAGGAAGCCTGTAGGGAACCATCTTCAAATGATGCTGTAAACTTGACAATGAAATAACACGCACACCTGTGGAAAATGATAACGCTCCATTGTGGAATTACAGTTTCAAGTTCACGCTTCATCTCAACACGGTCCCCTGTGGGCTTCCGTCCGCGGTTTGGATTTAAACGGTGATCCTACCGCTGCACGCGCGCAGTAGTGACAGGTCGCTCTGGAAGCTCTCCGCGGCGACGCTCTGCCGACAGGCGGGGCCGAGCTCCCTGACCAAACCTTTCACTTTTTGCTCCAACTCTGCGCAAATCTCCCTAAAATGAGCTGGAAACGACATCGCCCCGGAGTCCACGGCACCGGCGCCGGCCCCGGCACCAGACCGACACGACGCGGAGGACGCGCGCACCTGGTTGGTGGCGCGAGGCTCACGAACGATTAGTTCCTGGCGAACGAATCTTTTTAAATGAGTCGGTGTCAGCGCGAGCCAGTGAATCTTCGACTCACGACATGAAAATAGTAAAAACCGATGAATTTGTCCAAAAAACAGACCAATTTGGCGTAATTCATATTGAATGTGTCCACCAAAATCACTAATTTTCACAGAAGCGACTCTGCATTTCTCTGCGTAAACAAAGCGTTTCGGGATGAAAGTATCGGCGGGTTTCGGAGACTCCCGCTCCTCAGTCTTCCTCCTAAATAAACAGGTCGGACAGTGAAATGCTTCTTGTGAGAGCTCCGCTCCGCCCACACGAGCAGAGCGACTCTTCGGACTGCGCGTCCCCCTCTCCCCCGGAGTCGCTCCGTGAGGTGCTCCGTGTACCAACCGAGGTAAAGCGAAGTAGAGTTGGAAGATGTAACGAATCCTTCCACTGACTCGACAAGAACCGAATCCTAAACAAATAGTCGAACCTTTCATGACTACAAGGGACTGGCCGACCTGCATTCTTTTTTAATGACACTGAAAATAAAGAGAATGTCACCTTGCTGCCTAAATTTTATGAAAATACAATTTTACAAATCTTTATTAAAAAAGATAATT
>OMKR01102478.1:0-15421 GCA_900302355.1 Cyttopsis rosea
ATTTTAGTCAATGCATTTTGCTTTGCCATGTGATGGCCTTCTTTTAATGTGGAGTACCTGGAGTTACACGTTGTGTATGAAAGGTGCTATACAAATAAAGGTTATTATTATTATTATTATTGTTGTTGTTGTTGTTGTTATTATTGTTATTATTGTTATTATTATTGTTGTTGTTGTTATTATTATTATTGTTATTATTATTATTATTTTTGTTGTTGTTATTATTATTATTATGGTTACTATTATTATTATTATTATGTTATTATTATTATGGTTATTATTATTATTGTTATTATTATTATTATGGTTACTATTATTATTATTATTATTATGTTATTATTATTATTATGTTATTATTATTATTATGATTATTATTATTATTGTTATTATTATTATTATTATTATTGTTGTTGTTGTTGTTGTTGTTATTATAACTTTTTATTAAGTGCATTTTGCTTGTTTGCGTTTTTATATTTTTACTATTTGATTCCCTTCTCCTTTGCTTTCCCTAGACGCACCTAAACAGGAGTAGTTATTTCCTTCAACAAGGTAGGGAATTGGGTCTTTTCTCCATGGCCTCCATGGCAAAGTTACAGGTGGGGACCGGTTAAACATGGGTGTTGGCAGTGGCATCCATTGAAAGCAAATGAAAACAAATTAGGCTGCATTGCTGACTGTAAAATGTCAAAATTCATTCTAATGATACTGAAAGTGTTGTGTACAGAATGCTCTTAATATGATGGTGTTTTTTTTTTTTTTATCACCGTATCTACTGTATGCTGCATGAATATGTTATTACATAATTATTGCATAAATAGCCATTCTGCATTTGCACACTGAACAAGCACAGGGCTTTTTTTTTCTCCTAAGGGTTTAATATGGTCATATTGGTAAACATCTTCTTCTTCTTCTATTCTTCTATTCTTCTCCTTCTATTCTTCTATTCGTCTTCTTCTATTCTTCTTCTTCTATTCTTCTATTCTTCCTCTTCTATTCTTCTATTCTTCTTCTTCTATTCTTCATTTCAGGTATGGTAAGTACTGTACAAGGCTGGAGCAGAGTGCTTTCAATTTTGAACCATAGAGAACCTGAGATTAAATTTTTGTAAGATAACGTCCAATCATCTGTTTACCGAGTGATGTCTAGTCTTTTCTAAAGGGGAAAATAGCCCTCACCTCACAGCAGAAAGACAGAGAAACAAACAAGACTCTCCAGAGAACCTTGGTATGTATTGGCTTGCTTGCTCGGATTTCCAGATCTGCACTGTCATCCATACAATTCCATACTATCCTCACGACAGAGGAGACGAGAAAAAAAACCAACAATAATGATAAACAATAAAAGACCTTTTTGCAGGGAATTAAAGATATCAGTTCTAATGCATTGGTATCAGTAACAATCGTGGTATTTCTGTTGGCTTGGAAGACTTTAATGAAGGCCCGATGTACAGATGATCATACACATGAGTAGATTAATTCTACAATTATTTTTCACATTCATAATGCTTTGTGGATACATAATTACAAAGCGATCATAAACCTGGCTCTGTCAAAGTATGCCCTTAAACTCCCCTCAGTGTGTGCGAGCAGGTCCGCTCCTCTCCCAGATGAAATGCATTAACTTTCATTTCACTTCCCACAGCACAACATAAGCACAGCGCTGCTCTAATATGGAAAATGTGTGAAGTCAAACTCAGAATTAGGGATAATGAAATCATAACACAGAGTGTGTAATCAGCCCCAAGGCAAACATTAAGAAAGGAACAGATTAGAGATTCATGGAATTTGGTTTTATGGCTGCTGGATTAATGGAGTTTGTAGGACAGATAACTCTTTGTACAAACCCCACAGGCCTCGACGTCTCCTTTACTTTATTATTGCGAAAAACAATGTTTACTTCAATAGTCTATTATGCAGTAATATGCCCCTGATGTCTCTCAATACTATGATAAAATTATCATGACTGAGATCATTTACCAATGCCTGTGCAGTCACAGACTTAATTCTTTGAGGATGCGAATAAGAGTACACCTGCAATGGCATGCACTTTAAAAACCGGGGCAAGAGAAGCAAAAGAGGCAAAGCCTCGCAGTCACAATGAGACTCTCTGGGGAGGCAGTTTGGCCATTATGCCTTCCAGGCTGCTTCTGCAAACCTCACCGAGTTAATACCTTGAGAGCCTACGTCACCTTTATTTTTTTTTTGCAGGTTTAACATCAGTCCCTCTAGCCCCCCACAGGGCTAGAATGTCTCACAGGGACAAACCGGCTCTCAGTTGGCCAGGCGGGGCTGTTTCTGAGCCGCGTGAAGGACAGTTTCATTGTGGAAGAAGAGGACTCACATCCCTCCCTTGTTGTTCCATGACCTCAGTCCACCTTTAAACTTTAACGACAGCCATGGGCAGAAGTTCTAGACCTGACTCACACGAACCCGGCCGGTACCTGCGCCCCAGGTCCCTGCCCACCTTTCCGCAACCTTTGGTAACCCACTGGAGACGGAGATGCGCCGCCGGCCGAGGAGCAGCTCCCATAGGCTGTGGTGCAGGAGTTGAAGTGTACATCACTACATGAAGTCGTGGAGGAGTGGCTGTTTGGGGACCAGTGTTTACTCCATTACACCGCATACAATACAGGGTCTGGATGGAACGGCGATGGTCGGTGAAGGGCCAAGGAAGGGTCAGGAAGGTTCTAGAAACACAATAATATAGAATTGAGCTAATCTGTGCATTAACTCTTGAAACTTTGTTTAGTTTTAGATTAAATATTGGCAGTTACCTATTATATATTTATTTTATATTTATATTGATAGATTTACTGTGTTTTCTTTTTTTCGTTGCCTATTTATTCTTTTTCATGGAAACCTTTGTTTAGTGATTAGAATTTAACAGCACTATAGCAAACAACTAAAATGTCGAGTGTTTTCTTACCAAGAGCTTAAAATAGTTTTTCAAGGTGAACAGCAGCAAAACCTGCCCTTGCAAAGCCTGCACAACTCCTTTCTACTCTCTACAGCTAAGCCAGCGCTAAAGAAAGCACTCCCTGGGCGCCATGTCAGGCTTTTGTGCTGCTGACATGCGTGTGCGTCGTGCATTTGTTGTAAGAAGCAAAACTAGTTAACAGAACAGCAATTAAAACTACAAGGAGGGAGGAAAGGAAATCAAAATGAAACAAAGAATGTTGAAAATGGGAGACATATTAGCTGGGGGTTGAACTCGGCTCCTCAGGGGCCGAGGAGGCCTGGATGCTGACAGCCGGTTAAATATTAAGCAGAGAACCCTATATACAGATGTTTACAATCACCACGTGGAGACGTCCGTGGCGGCAACGAGGCTGCTGTGCCAACTGGGAGATGATTGAAGTGATTTGTTTTTGGAGGTACTATGGAACAGGAATTTGTATTTCCAGCTCAACCATTTCAATATTGCAGTAATGCAGCTGAAGAAAGAAAAGAAAAGATATAAATTCGATAGTAAGTTTAAAGAATGATCAAATAACCTCTGACCCTGGTAAAGGGAGAATTTTCAAAAGGATAAATCAATATTAAGGATGACATCATTGGACACCCCTCATCGTAGACAGTGTGTACATGCGCGACACAAACAACTACAATATACCCGTGTCTGTGCCCGGTTCACCTACAGGCCAAACAGGTCCACAGACGATGCGATAGCATTTGCACTGCACACTGCCCTCTCCCACCTGGACCAGAGGAACGCCTATGTGCGGATGCTGATCATCGACTACAGCTCAGCCTTTAACTCCATAGCGACGTCCAGACCCGTCATGAAGCCACGAGACCTGCGCATCAGTTCCTCCCCGTGCAGCTGGATCCCAGACTTCCTCACGGGCAGACCGCAGGCGGTGCGGATCAGCAACACCGCCTCCTCCACACTGACGCTCAGCACCGGTGCCCCCCAGGGATGTGTGCTTGGCCCCTTGCTGTTCTCCCTGTTCACTCTCGACTGCGCGGCCGCACACAGCTCCAACACCGAGTCATCAAGTTCGCCGATGACACCAGCATCATCGGCTGCATCACAGACGGAGACGAGTCGGCGGCAGAGGTGAGAGGCCTGACATTGTGGTGTCAGGACAATAATCTCCTGATCAACTCAATTCCTGGGGATTAATGCATTGCATACCTGTTTTGTCTTACTCCCTCTTAGTGTTACATTGCGGTGTTTGTCTTACCATTCAGTATGACACTGCATTGTTGTAATCCACGACTATTTAAGATGCCCACGATCAAGTTTACTATCGCTATTATTCTTTGTATTATACTTTATTTTCCTTTATGTAAATATTTTTATATTATTCACACTACACTGCTTCTTTGCTTTTTAGATTTTTTTAATACGGTTTCATTTTAATCACTTACTATGCCCTTATTTTACTTATTATGTAAGGTTGAGTTGGCTCTGAGAGTAAGAATCTCATTACTGGTAATGATGTTTACATTGTTATCAAGTATATGACAATAAACTTGAAACTGAAACTGGAGACGTCTGATGCCTGTGTTTCTGACAGCTTCTCTGTGGACACGTATTCATGGAACTAAAAAAGAAGACGCTCTTTTATGCGGATCCAACAAGCGTTTTTATCACAGGGGCTATAATTTATAGTTATTTATTTTCAAAAGTGTTATTGTAAAAACGTTTTACAATAAGCCTGGTAAAAACAATGCAGCTGCATGGGTAGGAGGGGACATTTGGCTCTCTCAAGAAAGTTCTCAGTGAGTACGTACTCACTGAGAACTTTCTTAGGAACACCTGTACACCTACGTATTCATGCAGTTATCTAAACCAGCCAATCATGTGGCAGCAGTGCATCAAATAATTCAGAGACGGGTCAGCAGCTTCAGTTAATGTTCACATCAACTATCAGAATGGAGAAAAAATGTGATTTCATTGTTTTCGACCATGGCATGATTGTTGGTGCCAGACGGGCTGGTTCGAGTATTTCTGTAACGGCTGATCTCCTGGGATTTTCACGCACAACAGTCTCTAGAGTTTACTCAGAATGGTGCAAAAAAGAAAAAACATCCAGTAAGCGGCAGTTCTGAGGACGGAAACGCCTTGTTGATGAGAGAGGTCAACGGAGAATGGCCAGACTGGTTGGAGCTGACAGAAAGGCTACAGTAACTCAGATAACTACTCTGTACAATTGTGGTTGAGCAGAAAAACATCTCAGAATGCACAACATGTCGAACCATGATGGGACCAGCAGAAGACCACGTCGGGCTCCACTTCTGTCAGCCAAGAACAGAAAGCTGAGGCTGCAGCCGGCACAGGCTCACCAAAACTGAACAGTTGAAGACTGGAAAAACGTAGCCTGGTCTGGTGAATCTCGATTTCTGATGAGGCACACAGATGGTAGGGTCAGAATTTGGTGCCAACAGCATGAATCCATGGACCCATCCTGCTTTGTGTCAACAGTCCAGGCTGGTGGCGGTGGTGTAATGGTGTGGGGAAGTTTTTATTGGCACACTTTGGGCCCATTAATATCAATCAATCATGGCTTGAATGCCACAGCCTATTTGAGTATTGTACATGTACATGTACATCCCTTCATGGCCACAATTTAGCCGTCTCCTAACGGCTACTTCCAGCATGATAATGCACCACGTCACAAAGCAAAAGTTGTGTCAAACTGGTTTCATGAACATGACAATGAGTTCAATGTTCTTCAGTTCCTTCCCAGTCACCGGATCCAAAAGAACACCTTTTGAATGTGATAGAACAGGAGATTCGCAGCATGAATGTGCATCTGACAAATCTGCAGGAATTGTGTGACACGATCATGTCGACATGGAGCAGAATCTGAAATGAGGGTTTCCAACATCTTGTAGAATCCATGCCAAGAAGAATTGAGGCTGTTTTGAGAGCAAAGGGAGGCCCTACCCAGTGTTAGTATAGAGTTCCCAATAAAGTGCTCAGTGATTCACAGAAGACAATGTATGAAGTCATTCCTGTAACTGGGGCTGGTTTTGTCTCAATCTCACTTCATATAATCTGCGCTTAAAGCCCCAATAAAGATACACAGCTGCATAGGTCACCATCCACAGTCACGGTTTATTAAAAATAATAAAAATCTTAATTCAAGCATGCTTAGATTACGTTCACACTCATTTTCATTTGGGACATACAGCAAGTAACGATCATAGAAGTTCCTGTTTCATGTACTTTGTTTCAGTTGACCACACTAGAACTGCAGTGGCAGTTGAAGAATAGGTTTCACTAATGAAATAAACCAACCAACCAAATTACTGATTCTGAGTCCAGGCCTTATGGTGACTAAAGAGGATAATTTAAATTTAATTTAAAAAATAGTCTCATTTAAACAGACATTGAAATGGTACTTCTACAAAAGCTACATCTGCACACACACACACACACACACACGCACACAGAAAATACTCAATTCTCCTAAATGTGTTTCCATCTATAGATTATGTCTATTGGTCCACTGCACTTTATTTGTGTCCAATTTCCATCCCGGTTTCAGTCTGTGTAGATTTAGGATGTTTTCCCCATGACTGCAGGTCTCTCTGCCTGGTATCTCAACTTTAGAGGAGGTAGAAGTTTGAGTCCAAAACACTACACTATACATGGGTCAGTGTGGCGTGAACGACCACCCTGTGATCAGTTCACATCTTATCGAGGGTTTCCAGCCACGTTTCAGCTCAAATTAAGATTGGATAGACAACTAGTCAACAGCGAACTTGAACAGGAACAAGCTACAGATGAAAAAGCATGAAATTAGTATAGCCATCTTTAATTCTGATCCATGACACCCTGAACATGGGTACGTGTAGGCATGTGGAACAGAGTCTCCTAATCACATCTGGTGAGGGTGTGTTGGAGCTGTAGGTCACTGAGATGTAGCTGCTGGTCAGTAGGGGGAAAACAGAACAGGAGTGTGTGTGGAACAGATTGGTCCGGCGGCCGGATGCAGCAGGGCCTGGGCGAGAGGCTGCGTCGGGAACAGCGAGGGGCCGGAGTTGGACGTGGCTCGAAGGTGGAAGGGCAGCAGAGTCGCCATGGCGGTGGTGGTGGCCACAGAGAGCTGCCGCTGGAGGAGACACGAGGTCAGAGGTTTGGTCAAGTCCTGCTCCTTCCTCAGCGCCAGGCGAACCTGAGGGGAACACAAACATACAAAAAACTCAAGCCTGTACAAGGTCCTCCTCATTGTATAACCTCAAGTCTGGCTTCAAAACATACTCCTGTCATCTCCACTTAAAGCATGTTACTCAATGGTTCTTCTCGGACTGTTGCCTAGTTTACATCAAAGGACTTTTACTAGGATGTTTGGGTCCCAGACAAATTTTCAAGATCTTAAGAGAAACAGAAGGAAAACTCTTGTCTTAAGGGTCATTACGAGCGATCTTGTGATCAGTCTCAGAGGGACTGTTGTGAGAATATCAGGTTGGTTTGATATTACCTTCTAAAGCGGTGTACACACTACAAGATAATAAAGCCGATTTTGGGCCCCACTCCCCCCTTCCGACAATTGTGAGCAATGTCCAGATTTTTTTGATGGTTCTAAAGATTATCGTGCCAGATTTTCCTGTGGTGTCAGGGATGTTACGAGTGATTTCTACTTCCCCGATCTGCTCGGAAGTATTAAACGTTCAATATTTACGATCCCATATCCTGTAGTGCGTTGGGAACCCCGAGGACGACCGAGGTCTGTGGATTGTCACGTGGGAAAGACCGATAGCCAATTGCGAGCCCAGCTGACTGAAACGGTAGAAGTCATAAACACAACAGCAGCCATGGCGCAAAATGCGAACAATGCGAAGCAAAAAGCTCGCACTGCAACATGTGCAGTCCATGTTCACGCTGTCTCCTTGACTTTTTTGTTTACTCTAAAGCCACGTTTGATCATCTGTTAAGATAAGTCTGCGATCACCGTCCTTCCTAAATCCTATAGCGTGTGTACTACGGGGGTGGGGAAAAAAATCGTAAAATGTGTGGTCTGTCTTTTCGTCTATCCCGGCCAACAACTCAACTAAAGTGAGGGGAGAAAATGCTTTAAGGCGGGGGTTCTTGAACATGACACACATCAAACCCAACAGGAGCGGAGAACTCACCGCCTGGAGACCCTGGTGGCGCTGGGTGGGACTGTAGGGGCTGAACTTGGGTTTGGCTGGTTTTCCGGCTGCTCTGTCTTTATGTCTCCTGCTGCTGATGTGCTGCGGACGAGATAGAAGAGATACAGACAGTGACCAACAGCCACAAAGACCGAGCTCTAAACGAAAGATAAAGTGTTTCCATAGAGGGGGAGATAAATCAGAAAAGGAGAAAAAAGCTCTGATGGAATGCTGATATTTCTTGGCTCAATCTCGTGGAGCTCAGAATATTCATTAGGGAAACGGCTGAAAAATCTTTTTGATTTTGATTGACAAGCACCAACAGATGGCCGTGGCTTGTGCCACGCACAGTCGGTACCTAACTATTGAATATGCATGAGCACCTGGACTCAGGCTACGTTCACACTGCAAGCCTTACTGCTCAATTCAAATTTATTGCTCAGATCTGTTTGGCTGTTATTATTTTTTACATTTTTGTACGTTATTTTTAAAATGTGGCCAATATCAGATTCCAGTGTGAACTGGTCAAGGTCCTGAACTGACCCACGTGCGCAGAAAAACAATAACAAATCACACGCTGCACGCTGTCGTACGGAAGGAAACATGGAGGCCACTGAAGTCAGCGCTTACGCTTTTCAGGCGGCGATCCTGTGGCGGAGAAGGATGAGCAGCCACGGCAAAAATGCAGAGGGAGAGGGAGACGGGGGCTCAAACTGCACATTACGCATGGAGACTCCCTGTCCGCACATGGAGTCTCCGCACATTACACGAATTTGTGAGCAGATGATGACAAGGACGAGGAGGAGGAGAAAGAGAGCCAAATCTTTTATTATGGCTTTTTGTCGAGCAACGGCTGCTAAATCTGTGCGGTGGTGTGTGTGGATGCAGAGTCGGAGTCGCATCGCGACGTGACGTAAAAGTCGCATGAATTCCGATTCGACTGTTCAGACTGAGGTCGCATTGCATAAAATCAGACCTGTATCCGATTTAGGAGCACATATGAAAGTGTCCCAAATCTGAATAGAAAAGATCAGATTCCATGTGATTTGTGCTGTTCGCACTGTCATGAAAAAAACTGACGAGTCACATATGAGCAAAAAAATCGGATTTGAATGCAGTGTGAACATAGCCAAAGTAAACTTTAACGGGTCCTGATCGCAAAGACCACAGCCGTGCGATCACAGACATTGATAACGCTCCTACGTGCTCAGTTGGAAAGGCTGTGCTGAGTGACTTGAACTCGCTTTTACAGCACATTTTGGGGATTGTGAGATCGTAGTCAAAACCGGTCAGTTTGAAACTTAACTGTTCATGGCATTGTAGCACATCATGTCTTACTGCTTAACTTGGCAGGTGTTCTTTTTTGTCAATCCAAACGAAAAGGTCAACCGTCATGGGAACGGGTCATCTTCTAGTGTTTCCTCTGTTCTTCATCAAATAGTTTTAGGATTAAGACACAAACTATTCTGTTTAATTTGTGTCCCATTGGTAGCTAATCTGTTTGATTGCACGATGTGGCAACATTGGGTCTTTATCTTTACCAGTTTGAGGCGACGTGTACAACCGCTCACCTGTTTGAGCTGCGTTTCCGAGTTGACGTGCACGTCGCAGATCTCACAGTGGAACGTTTTGTTCTGGAGTCCGGTCGACGTTTCAGAGTGGGCGGTGAACTTTGCCTTGACCCCCGACCTGGGAAAGGACTTGATGGCCCCGTCCCCGCTCCTGGCCTCCAGCATGGTCTTGTGCTTGGTACCTCGGTACCAGATGGAGGGACATCTCAGTGATAATGTTTAGCATCAAACATTATCATTGTGCTCTTATGGTGCCTTCATTTTCAACATTTCTTTTGGACACTAACATCAGACAATGCCTTCTGAGACCGGCTTGCCGATTGAGCAGTGGAAAGCCATTAAAAAGAAATCACTTTTTTACAAAGTGAAGCAATGTATACCGCCAACATAAATAAACATAATCCAAAGGTGCACGTACATTTACAGTCAATACCATGTAGAACAACTGTGTATGCTAAGAAATACGCAGTCTTTTCATGGGATAAAATAATAAACCCTGTTTATGTTTTATTGTTGCATCTCATAAACTTCAATAATTGTGAAATGATGTGCAAATGCGCAAGACTCCTGAGCCCATTCCCACAGTTAGCCGTAATTAGTTGAATTGCGTATAAAACAGGCTATTTATTGTTGTCATGAGAAATGAGGAAGAAAAGCCAAAGAAAAACGACAACGGAAATGAAAGTGAATCACTGAATGTGAATTGGGAACCTACAATGTGGTCAGAGAGATTAACGGACCATACTGGTCAAATTGAGTTTTATACCTTTGGCTAGTCACACATTTTACATTACCCCCCCGACCATTTTCCTGATGATAGTTCACATTCTTTCTCTATTTTCAGGTTTTGGAAATGGAATTGAATTAGATGCAAAACGGTCAGGGTGTAATGTAAAATGTGTTTTCCGGGGGCCCAAACTAAAACTGAACTGGTCCTTTAAAACTGAAAAATAATCAGACCAAGGCTTCGGCTTTGGCACCCCGAATGATATCAAACTGAATGGCAGAGAATAACAGCAGCAGTAAGTGGCGGCACTTCTCGACGAGGTGAGAAGAAATCACACGATTTTAAAGCCAAGTACAGCTTTGATGATTTTTGTCAGATGCAAATCGGAAAAGAACGGTTCTTTATAAACAATCAAAAATAACGTCATAAAAAAATCTCACAAAGCGTGAAATTAGAAATATGATTCATTTTGATAGATATAGATAGAACAAACGGCAAAAAGGTGGCACAGATTTCTTTGGCAAACGTTTCTTTGACATGATCCCCACCCCAACCCCCACTTCACTACATAGATATGATTCATTGGATGAGAGCTCTGCGAGTCCTCACCCCATGTTGTGATTTTAGAAAGCGGCATATTTCTGCCACGGATGTGGGAATGTTATCGATCGGACTCCCAGTTGTGTTTAAAACAGCTCCAGTATTCACACGCCAGTTCACGGAGGAGCGGCGTGACTCCAAAAGGAGTGAATCCGCTCCTGCAGCATGTGGCGTGTGTGTGTGTTGTGTGTGTGTGAGAGTGAGAGTTTCTCACCGCTGTTGTGGGCCTGCAGCTGGGAGGCGGAGTTGACAGCCACTTTGCAGAGGGAACAGTAGAGCAGTCGTCTGGCTTTCTCTTCCTCCGTCTCCGTCTCCCTCTCTGTCTCCTTCTCCGTCTCCGTCTCCTTCTCCGTCTCCGTCTCCTTCTCCGCCTCCTTCTCCGCCTCCTCCGCCTCCGCCTCCGTCCTCAGAGGAGGGATGGGCGACAGGGAGGGATCCGCCGAGCCGCCGTTGGATGCTGCAGCCTCGGAGGAGGCGGGAGCCGCTGGCACCGCTGAAGCGCGAAAGTAAGATAACATGTCATTTGCATCATGTAGACGTGAGATTTAAAATTGTCTGTGTTTGAGAGACGCAAAGACAGAAAAAGAGGTCTGTGTCTGTGTGTGTGTGTGTGTGTGTGTACACGTAGCATAAACCCACCAGCACTCGGATTACGAGGACAAATTTTGTGACGTCATAATCCAGATGTTGAATAAATGCTGTTTTAACGCGTTTCTAAGTTTAAATTTTAAAAAGTTTAAAAAAGTTAAAATTGAATTTACATGCATCTTCTCAGGATTCCAAAAAATACTATACCTATACCTAAATATACAGTATGTGTGTGTGTGTGTGTTTTATTATACTTGAGGACCAACCTCTGAATGAACAATTTCTTTGGTTTAAAAGTGCACCAGGAACATGGGTCCTCACTAACCAGGTGTATTTACTCTGACCTCACTTTGATGCCAGTACAAGAATGTGCGTGTGTGTGTGTGTGTGGTAGGAAATTCCAACATTTGCCCATTGTTGCTGAAATTCTTTAAAGTGTAGACCGCAAAACACAAATTTCAAAGAGAGCGAGAGAGAGAGAGAGAGAGGGAGACTGGGCTGCGGTGATTATGAGCTCCGTCAACCTCCATAATCTCTCCCATAATCGATGATTTCTCCGGGGGACGTGCTTTCCCGGAGCCTAAACGGAACAGCTCCACAGCCAAACACTTGGGCTGCGTTATCGCTCTGCGAGGCTGAGCTGCTGGAGCCGCTTCCCCCGGAGGAGGAAGGCTGATGTAAGGATTCACGGCTCGGTAATAACAATGATTATCTCCGCCACGCTGAGTGGGTGCTCGCTTGTTACCTTTGATTCCCCCACCAGCACCAGCACCACCGCTCTCGGAGGCTGATAAGACTTGGGCTGTTTGCCCAAGTACTGTAATCTTAAAGCGCTCTATCGCCGCCACGCAAAAGTTACTCTGCACCTCAAGGTATGTCTCATTATTGTTCTTTGGCTCTCGCTCACTCGCTCACTCTCGTTTGTAAACACACCCTCTCATTTCGGCGGTGTCAAGTGCAATTCAATCTCAAGGAATCAGACCCAGAGAGGAGAGGAGAGGAGAGGAATTTATCGTTTTAGTTTTCTTACTCCCACATGCTTACAAAAGCAGCACATCCAGAGCGGGACACACACACACACACACACATACACATACACACACACACACACACACACACACACACACACACACACGCACACACAGGTTTGAAATCAGTCAGCAAATGCTCATCCACGCACCCCACACTCCTGCCGTCCTACCACTCTTGTACATACATTAGATTCTCACATTCCCAGGCGTTTTGCTGCCTGTGTAAATATGTATTTGTGTAAACATGAAGGATGACGTTTAACCTTTAATCCTCACAGAGTGAGACTCGAGGCGGCGCGAAGCTTATCGCACATCAAAGAGTTAAAGTCATGACGGCGGGAGGGAGGAAAAAAAAAAAGGTATGAAACACACAATCAAAGATGCGGTCCTTGCACTCGTTTGATGTCTGCGCACATCGAGACGTATGAGTCACATCCAAACACACACACACACACACCTGAGGTGTCTGAGCTGGAGGGCTCTGCGCAGGGTGATGTGAGGATTTGTGACGTGGTTTCCTTGGCGACTGGTTCAGAGGTCCTGATCTTCGCATCCAGAGCTTTGAGCCTCTTGGCGTGTTTGGTTCCACTGTAATGGGATGAAGCCTGCATCTGCATACACAACAGGTAGAAAACACACCAAATGAGGGCAGAGCAGAATTATTTTATTAATATTGTTTTATATAATATACTGTATATCTGCCTGTCTGTCTGCCTGTATATCTGTCTGTCTATCTATCTATCTAGTTTAAACAAACAAAATAATCTACTAAAAAGAGAGCATGTCAGGAGGAAAATATTTGTAATATTGGTGTTAAATTCAGCTGATCCAGTCAATGCATTCCTCAACATATAATTAGTTGACATGAACAAAATGACTTCATACCTACTGCTAGTTAACCAACCATCAATGCTGGATCTCCCATAATGGCAAACACAAAAACTACACAACAGAAAAGGTCATTCTGTTGAAACTACTATGACCCAGAATAATGAATCATCTTGGTTGTTTCTTAACTTTAGAATACTTTAGAATTTATATATTTTTTTAAATCTTTTTTATCAATGTATATAATCCATTGATATTCCACATATTCCTTTCTGTCATAAATAGTAGAAACACCACAAGCTTCACAAAAGGCGCTAAATTGACCCTGATTAATTTCCTCTTGGATTTTCATTTTGACGGGAAAGAATTTGTTATGGACCTCTATCGCCATGGCAACAAGCTCAAAAACTCTTTCAGCTTGCCATTGTTAAGTTCGTTTTTTTGCAAACGAACACTGCAAGACTCTTATTGATGTTACTGGCTTTCAGTCTACTGTACAAGCAGGTTCTGTGCGTGAGCCGGGCACAGATTACACAAGTACTTTCACTGAAAAACACATGCAGTGCCAATAAGAACCATTCGTTCAAAAATAGGCGAATAATATATTTACTATCGTCATTGGATTTAACATGACTCAAGCATTTTAATTGAAATTATTCAACTTATTGTACTAATGCGGTAGATTGAATAATGAAATAGTGTAATTAGGTACGAATGGACGTGTATAATGAAGAATGACATAATTTTAAACAGGGGTCCATTTGACCACCTTTATGCCTTCATGTAGTAGAGTTTTGGCATTGGGTTAGTATGAGTTCTGAATTGCACTTTTGGAGGGGTAATCTCGCCTGATGGTGAATGAAAATAGATTTAAAAAATGGTTCTGAATGTTACTGCCGTCCTCAGATCCATCTCCATCCGTTCACACCGTTCGCAGATCAGATCGCTCGCGAGATGCGTATCAAAGGCGATGACATCGGTTATCACTTCAGAAATCAACAAACTTCACATGGACACCTTTTCCCCGCGGAGCCGAGTGGAACGAGCTCTGGCTTCGAAACCTTCTGATAATCCCACAACAAGTAAGGCGGCAGCAGACAGGTCTGATCAACATTTAATTTTTCATCCATGGGCGTGGATGAGAAACAAACACATGCACAGATGGAAGACGAAAACAAAACCAGAGCGCGAGGTTCCCACCCCGCCCACCTCGGAGTTGAACTTGAGTCGACAAACTCCGCAGGAACTGTGCCGTCTCTTCAGGGGCGTGGTCAGCCCCAAGCTCGGAGCCATCAGAGCCTTGTGGAGGTGATCCATCTGCAACAGTTAGGGTTGAAGCGAGGGGAGGATTACACATACTACGCAGAGAAAGTAATTGCTTAAGACGAGAGGTTATCTGCAAACTAATGGACACCTTTCACAGGAGAGAAACCTGAGGATCGGTCGGGACAGATGTGAAAGGTTTGGGGAGTTATGAGGGAAAACTGATCCAGAAACCACATCCACATGCTGCTCACACTAGTAAAAGCACATGCAACATAGACACATAACACATATAACGACACATAAAAGATGGATTTGTATCCTCAACACTTCGACACTACTTTGAGAAAATGAAGCCGTGGAGCCAAATCAGGTTAAAAGTAGGTATGTGTGTGCACGGTACGGTGTATTAGCTGTTGGATAGTCTAGTAGTGATTTTGTCCTTGCATGATTTATTTTCATTGAGAAATGACTAATCAATTAATCACTGGCACAAAAAAAGAGTGGTTACCCTGCTACCCTGTTACTGCACAGTGCAGGAGCACAGACTCAATCCAAGCTGCCTGGTCATTGCAGAGGTTGGAAGCTGCACGGTGGTGTGTTGGTGAGAATCCAGTGGTCACCCGGTTGGATGTTTGATCTCATGCAGCGATCTGCATGAATCAGTGGAGAGCTTTGCCAGTGTGCGCACCGCAGATGAATCCCGTTCACTGTCTAAAACAATGA
>OMKR01102480.1:0-11688 GCA_900302355.1 Cyttopsis rosea
GTTGTTATTCTCACTAGGTACATTTTACGTCCTGGGATCAACATGTAAGTGATCAAGAATTGACATATAGTTAGAATAGAATTTATTATGTCAGAAATGAGCGTTGTAACCCTATAATGCATATGTATATGTATGCATACATATGCATAAGTTGCGTTTTTATTCATACGTTTGTACGTTATTTACTCATTATTTAATTAAACTATTTGATTAAAAAAAGTTTCGTTCAAAAAGCCATCATCAAAAAACACCTTAATTCCTGGGATTTTCGATGATTATAATAATATGTGTATCTATTTATCTATATAAATAAAGCGAGGAAACAATCAACTGGGTCATTTTGATCCATCACATGCATTCTCGGGTTATAGGCGAAACTGATTTACAGTTTTGCTGCCAATAAACAAGAATTTATATTAAAACCAGTAAAAAGTGAAAGGTGTATCAAAGATTAACGCTCAAACGGCTTGACGTACCTGCGGGGTCGAACAGAACACGTGGACTTACTTATTTAATGAAAGTGACATGTTGCTTGTTACCTGTAGGGCTGGACGGCCAAATGACCCCAAATGTAATCATTCAACGAACAATTAATAAATTTAAACGATTAATTAAGTGTACCATTTAATTTTAATTTTCCATGATATAATAACATCACAGAATCGTACTTGGAATTTTTTCATAAAATATTTCCATATAAAATACCTTTAATTATTAATGTATGTATTATATACTGTATATATTAATCATTTCATTTTGAGTTTGGTCCTCCTTATTGAAAAGGTTTTGATGTTTCTTGTCTTGATTTCTAAATTTCTTGATTTTCAAAATAACCATGTGTTACCAGAAGAAGAATGATTTATTCATCACACATTATACCACACACATGCAGGTGGTGAACGATGAGATACAGTCTCTGCGTTTATCCCATCCTGGCCGTCCTTCCTCCAGGGGCAGTGGGCAGCCCTCACTTCGTCGGCGCCCGGGGACCAGTTCCAGGTGGTGGGTCCGTGCCGTGGTCAGGGACAGGACAGGAAGTGTTTAGTCGGGGTCCTTATGTTGGAGGAGACCCATGCAAACTCCACACAGAAAGGCCCCTGATAACCCACCGGGTTCCCCAGAATCGAACCCAGGACCTTCTTGCTGTGAGGCAACAGTGTTAACCACTGAGCCACCGTGCCACAGTGCTACCAGGAGTAGATTATAATGAAAACCTAATAAAACATATAGGTGTCATTTGTTATCCTCTTTATTTTATTTAGTCTGGCCCTGCATGTATCGGCCACATCCATGACGGACGGTCACAGAAAGAGTCTTTTCTGGAAATGAGAGAAAAGTTTTCTTTTCCAGGACCTGCTTAGCCCTGGCACCCTGCTCTGGGGGGCAAGGCAGTGAGAGGCCCCGAATGTGACCCCAGCCCATTTCTGATTCACACACATTCACTCAAAAATTACATTTGCCATTTAGAATCTCCTCTATACCCACATCCCTTGTGAAGTTAGGCCTACTTCCATATCTTTTGGAGGTCAGAGCCACGAGACGACATTCGAAACAATTTGACACTGTATACGCAACAGGGCTGTATTACAGTGGTGATGGTTTACAAAGTTTTAAAGAAAAACAAGACATTTTGAAAATACCATGAATTAATTTTCTCTTAGTTAGTCAGTATAACCGAGTCAATGTCAATCAGACTCCCTGAATCTGAGGCATTTCATCTGGGTAAATCATTCCGTCCGGCAGGCTTTAAAGTGGTCAGACTTTAATTCTAAATTGTCGACCAACGCAACTTCTGACCTACACATGCATTCTTTATTTTACCCATGTTCTTCCTTTTGTTACCCTGGACATGTTTTCCTCGTCACTCTTGGGCGCAATATGGTGTAGCAGCTATAACCACAAGGACCGTAGATGGAATAATCAAGTCACGCCACATGTGAAAACATTTATTAGCACATATACAGGTAAAGGATTAAGTACAAGGGAAAACAAAAATACTGGGGGGGAAGCAGTCACAGCCTACAGGTGAAGAGTGACGCTCCGATGGTGGACTGGGGAGATACTGAAAAGAAATAGAACAACATTATTTTGTTATTATACAGATATTTTATAACATATATTATACATATTACTACCTAATATTTAATTTTTTTAAATACATGGATATACTATAAACAACATATAAAAAGGTAGAAATAATTGGTATATTTACAATACATGGATTACTGGATAGGCTTTTATTCTGCCATACATTCAAATTGTATTATTTGGCTAAGTGGATTTTTTTCTCCAATGAAGGTTTCATTTCTTGATATAGTGTTGTATGTAATTATACACAGAGAATATTGTCAGAACTCAAATAATAAAAAACCCAAACATCAACAGATCTCTATACACGGAAAATATATTCCCGTAAAATAAGGGGAGATGCCGGATTTGCTGTGCCAGAGATTAAATGGCTGACAGCTGATTGGTCAAAAAAGTGGTCTCATTTAAACCTACCCCAGAACAGGTGAGGTGCACAAGTTATCGTGGCGATCTAACCGAGTAAAAAAAGTGATCCACAGTCGTGAGACTCTGGCTCGCTTTCTGATTGCATACATTTCACACATGCCGTTTCCTGTGTCATCGGACTTTAGGGATATTCACTTACTGATGCAGCCGTTTACTCCAGTCCGTTCCTGACTTTGTACTCGTGCACATCCGTACTGTGCTGCTTGAACAGCTACCGAGTGGGAAAGAAAGTAGAGGATTGTCATTAAAGGGCGTTTAAGGGTTATATTTAACTGCAGGTTTATGGTGCATTCATCTTTCTGCTTCACAGTTTTTTTCATAAGTTATCGTATAGGACCAGATATTTCAGTTTTGGTCATGACCTTTATCTTTCTGTTCTTTTTCATTTTTATCTTTATTTTTATTTGTTTTGGTTATTTCTGTTGTTTATCAATGGGTTTAGTGTATATTGGCAGATTCTTTACTGTGTACTGTTAGGTTTATTGTATATTTCTCATATATTGCCATTTTCTTTTTTCCTATTTTTAATGTATTGCTTTATTATAATTTGGCCTGTTGTGTTGATGTGAGCTGCTGGGCCCTTCGGGAAAGCAAGCTATCAAAGCAATTGGAAAACAGAACTCCATGCGTTCCAACATCAGAGAGCGGGAAAGCTTCTGAGATTCTAAATCAAACTTTCATTAAATCAAACAGCATTAAAGGCGATTGTGGATGTGTGTGTGTTACCAGAGCCCAAAGAAATGCAGATGTTCCAAAGGCAAGTCCCACGTTCAGCCAGTTTGGTTTGCCAAAGTCTGATTTGGAGGCTGTGAATGCAGACCTGGTTCCAACTGCTGGGAAAAAATAAAATGAAATAGTGTATGTGTGTGTTTTGACCTATACAGACATCTGGGTTTGTCCTGTCCTCTGTTGCAGAAAGCACTCAAAAAATGTTTATCATCAATTGCCATTTACCACAAGAGGAAAAAAAAGCTGCAATCTTGAAGATTTTCAGTTAAATAAATGTCTGTTAAAGGTGCAGTGTATAGAATTTAGTGGCATCTTGCGGAACGGACTTGGCAGAAATGGAATATAATATTCATAAGTATGTTTTAACTAGTAGTATAGTACTAGTAGTAGTATATACTAGTAGTATAATCCCATGAAAATAAGCATCTTGTTTACGTTGCCTTAGAATTAGCCGTATATATGTACGGAGGCTGGAGCCCCTTCCACGCCGCCATGTTGCACCGCCATGTTTCTACAGTAGCCCAGAACGGACAAACCAAACACTGCCTCCAGAGAGGGCCTTTCGCATTTTTCGCAGCCACCGTAGGTTCACCTACACGGAGGGGAATTCAATTGTTTGTAATCTGGTACCTCACCGCTGGTGGCCTCTAAATTCTACACACTGCAACTTTAAGTCACTATCTATCGCCGAATGAGGTAACACAAAGGTGATTGAGCCTATGGCCCACTGATTAGTATTAAGAACCGGGTGTCTGTGGTGATTTTCCCGCCATGCATTCAAATCACAAGCGGTGCAGTTAGTGACGCCTTTTCCATCACCCAGCAGTGGTTGGTCCACCAGAGAGGGTAGGCGGAGCTAACGCAACAGACTGGCTTTTCAACAACTACCAACTGAATGACGTCACAGAGGCGACACTCTTTGAATCTTCGGGAAGTGAGGTCCAAAAACACACCTGCAGTTACCGATTTTTCGCCATAGGTGCCGCCAAAAACAACAAAACAGAAATCTTCCGAGATTTCCACTTTAAGTGAGAGAAATGATACATGAAAATAACAACAGATGTTTCCAGACATCAAGACAGTAAAAAGTCTGAAAAAGGAAAGTGTCAATCCAGCTAGGGGGACACTCACAGGATTTTTTTTTTTTTTTTTTTTTGCTTCTCAAAAATGTTGATTCAGAGATAATTCATTAATACGTGGATAATGTGAAACAGATGTACACAGTGAAACTATCTGAATTATCTTGACTGGACTAGAGAATCCGTCAAATTTGCATAAATTAATAAGTAGTGATCATTTGATCTGATGTAAATAACGGTTGATAGCCTTTACCATTGTACAGCTATACAGTTTCATACCTGACATTCTGATCATGACCTGTGTGTGTGTGTGTGTCTGTGTGTCTCCAGTTTATAATGTCTACCGCTTTCTCCGTGCAATCTGATAAATGTGATTATTAAGACAAGAAAGAAGAGGTTAGAAACTAAATAGAACGAGGGACGAAACACCAATGCATCCTTTGCTCTACTACGTTAGCTAAACAATGCTATACTAAAATAAGCTAAGCTAAGGTCAGGTCAGGCTTCAAAATCAAAACAACCGCCGTGAAATACTTCACAACTGTGCCGTTTAATATTATGAAGCTTAATGAGATAAAGTAGCGATCCCTGGATGGTTGACTTACCACGGCCGACCCGCACGCCCCGCAATAGCAAGCCGCTGAAAGTCATTTTAGCTACGACGTGCGTTCCGTCAGTTCAGTTCCGTCCGGTTCAGGAGCGACTCTGCGATCGATTAAACATCCTTCGCAACCCCCGCGTTGGAAATGCGTGGTCGAAGTGTCGATCGTCGATAAAACGATTGCAAGTGAAAAAAAACGTTATTTTTTTTCATAGAAAACACACACAACCGGCACCAAATAGGAAACGATGAAACTCAAGCGTTTCGCATTTACTGCTTTTACTGTTTCTGTTCTTCCGTCACCGTCATAAAGTCCACTACTCGGCGCTATTTGACGACAAAACCTCCCGAAACACGTTCAACCTTAATACATTTTGGGGTTGAAAATGTATTTTCCCTGCATACACACTCGTCGTTTGCAACACTGTATATATCACCGTCACCACCACGTTGCCGTCCCGCTTATATGCTTTGTTGCGTTTGATTTCGACACTTCCGACAGCGGCGCTTGTGTACCGCAGCAGGCAGTTTGACCCGGAAGAGCAGAGGCGACTTCGGCCATTTTCCTCCCGAAGGGGGCCTCGGGGTTGTCGCTCACCACGTGAAAGCGGAGGAGCCTGACAGGCGGCGGTACAAGTCCGGGATCCTCTGACTCCGGGAGGCTATATTCATGCGTGAAGCCGCGGAGGGGGTAGCAAGTCAGACACGATGCCCGCAATCACTCTGCCGCCGAAGGAGAACGCCCTCTTCAAGCGGATACTGGTAGGCTGCAGCAGCCGGCTCGCTAGCTAGCGTTTACCTCACTGCTAAAGCTAGCCCTCACCGCTAGCCGGACACCGCGTATGCGGTCCGTAGCGACGCGAGAGGTTTCGCGATATCCAGCGTCAAGTCCTCGGTTTGCTGGTGTCTTTCTCTGCCTGCTATCTGGGCAGTGGCGTCCTAACTTGCAGGTCAAGCACGCCGGCTATAACGGCCACAACTTACTGCCTACAAGTTGGCCTTTCAAGCTTGCACATGAGATGAGACCACACTTTATTAATCCCCAGGGGGGGTCCAGGTGTTACACCAGAAAAAAAAACCCAATAAGACCCAAGAAAGAGGGACCAAGTCCAATGAAATAAGAACCAGAACATGCTCTATCAAGAGGAGTTAACGGGGAGCAGCGCGACGCAAACCAGCGAGCTCGACACGGGCTGCAGGTGGCTGTCGAGCTACAGTGAAGTATAGGTTGTAAATGTGTGTGGAAGTATATCCGTATAGTTTACTACTGCAGTCCGGTGGGGTCGCATGGCGGTGTAACAGAAAACGTGGCATTACCGTTATAGCAGCGGTCCTATGAAGAAGAACTGAGGTGGAAGGGAGGGCGACAGGGGAAGGGTTCTGTAGACGACGGGGGCAGTGAAGGAACGCTCACATTTACATGCAGATGCATAGATTGGTGGGGAGGGGGGCTGATGTGATGATGCCAAACAAAACACATGGCACACCGTTATACACCGTCTGCGACCGTGGGGAAATGTATCCTCTGCATGCTCCCTGTCCCCAGATCCAGTAGCAACGGGAAGCCACAGATTGGGGGACGGAACAGATCTAGACGAAGCCCTTGCTCAGGGTCATCGGCGGGAGTGTGTCTCTTCGCGTCCTTAGGGTGGGAGGAGACCCACGTAAACACGGGGGAGGGCATGCGAACGCCACGAAGATTGGCCCGGTCGGGTTCTAACCCCCAAACCTTCTTGCCGCGAGGCAGCGGTGCTACCGATGTATGAATTGTGCTGTGCTCGAGTAATGTTGGATTGAGAAATCAGCGAGGCGCTCCAATCTGGGGGCGCCCCGTTACGCGCAGGCCACGCCCGCGGGTCCACCCAAGCTGTCAAATTCCGGCAATATATCCACACGGGCAAATAGATTTTCCAATACATCTTGTGGCGAGTATCCCCGCCATGCCTCGCCTGACATGTGAAAGGGAATGTTCAGGTTGGCTCTCTCCGAATCTGTTTTGCTGAAATGTCACCAACATGTCATTGATCGTGGCCAAATCTGAGCAGCTATACTTTCCTTCTGCCAGATTCTATTCTGAGCTCTCTTGAATGGGATTTCACTATGCCAGTTGGATTCACCTGGCTTCTAATCAGCAACCTATCAAAAGCTCTATCAAATTGTTAGTGATTTTCTCAAACTCAAGCTCTATTCATTCTCCCGAAGGTGAGGCTTTGGGGGCAAGTAAATCCCTCTGCCACACAGCAGGTGGTGCTGTCACCAGTGTTTTTAAAATAAAATAAATCTTGCCTTCTGTCCCAGACCATCTTCTAAGACTCACTACACCTTGATTTTGCGCTTTCGCACAAACTGTTGCCATGGCATGGGCTTTCCCGGTTTCAACTGAGCCAAACGGAGCGAAGGAAAGTACCCATTCAGTCCTCCAATGAAATGTTATGTGTGTTTGGTTTTTATTCAACTGTTGGAACCCTGAAATCACGGCTGTATTTATTTTGTTGCAGAGATGTTATGAACACAAGCAATACAGAAATGGCCTCAAGTTCTGCAAACAGATCCTCTCCAACCCTAAATTTGCTGAGCATGGAGGTAAGTGTACTCTGTAATAAGGCTGCAGATATTCCTCTATAATCCCAATCGAATTTGTATGCTTTATTTTTTGTAATATTCTAATATATTATAATTTTTAATGCTCAAATTTGGTACTATTTATCCTATATCCTTATGACTAGGGCGGTGCGATATGGCCAAAATCTTCTATCCTGATGTAGGTCATTTCATATCTCAATAACGACATATATTGCAAGATAGCATGTTTTCTGTATATTCAGTTAATAAATAGTTTATATTATAAAAGAAAAACACATGGTAAAGCTCCTGTGATGCGGCACAGCATGGGAAAGTACTTGTCGTTGGGCTTTCAAATTCATAGGAGAGGCAAAATAAGCTACAGATATATCTAAATCTGACTTATTTGCGAAATTCAATTTGTGAACTTTTATTCACTGAAACCTTGGGGGGTTGCAACTGTTCAAGATGATAAAAGTAAAAGTTTGGTCATAAACTTTTGGTCATAAAAACATTGGTCATAAAAGTGACCAATTTCCTCATTTATTTTGCTAATGCAATGTCTTATGCCATGGGTGTCGCCATCGAAAGCTTTTCCTTTTGAATTGGACTCATTCAGGCAATTTAACCCATGCTTCTCCGTGTCTCCCTTCCATATCCACCAGAGACCCTGGCGATGAAGGGCCTGACCCTGAACTGTCTGGGCAAGAAGGAGGAAGCCTACGAGCTGGTGAGACGAGGCCTGCGCAATGACCTCAAAAGCCACGTCTGTATCCTTTCATGAACCAGTGTATTGATGGTCAATACGATATTCAATACTGTCAGTGCAACTTGATACCATAATGAATGTTCAAGAGTACTCTGAATCAATTGCCCTGACCATTGACTCATAAGTTGAGTAGTGCTGGGCCGGTCATGAGATCTTTGCTGCCGATCGATCATCACCCAATAATCTATTTCGCATTTCGTTCACGAAAAGGCAGCATAATTAACATTAATTAAGGAGACGCAGTATGTACTTTCGTGGAAAGCTGAACAGGGTTTATTCCCTGCCATGAGTCGTACAACTACCCTGGGGGTTGAGATGTCCAGTCAGCTCTCTCACTCTCTCTCTCGCTTGCTCGCTCGCGTGCACGTGCGCGCGCCACCACAGTCTTGGACACACACAGCGTCACAATAATTAACAGCCTAACTGCAACGGTTGAATTAAGTAAAGTAAGAGTAAATAGCCTTTCTTAACATTCTCAGATAATTAAAATTACCTGTCTGCAGGGAGCAGGCAAGCAGGGACAGCGGAACGTGGGGGCGCCGCTCCCGCTGCACCCCCGCAGCAACCACTGCTCCCTACGGTAAATTTCGAGACAGCGCACTTCAGAGACAGCGTGATTGTTGCAGGGAGAAGTATTGTCGGCTTTGTTTTAGAGGGATCATGTGGTGTTGAACCTCTTAAGCTCCAGGCCCATTTCTTGGCTTCCGAGTGAGGTGGAGGGGTGGAGTTTGGGGGAGTGGTGTGGGTCAGCAGTTGGTGCCACATACAAGAGCCTTACACCTTCAGAAAGCTGAGACCCTAAGGAATCATTTGAGATGGCAAGCAATCTTTTCTATCAATTAAAAGGTAATGAATATTATATTTGTAATTACGCCTAATAAATTATTAATATTTTGAGTGTAAGGGGCCTTTAAACATTATCCTCATCCCTAATCATGGCCATTCCCATGCTCAATTACTGTATGTGTGATTAGTTGCTACACCATGTTGTGGGTTGATACATACATACATGCTCAGCCCCCCCCCCAAAAGACCACCTGAAGACCTCATGACCTCATTGAAAAACACTAATGCTGTGATGGACCATCAATAACTTTTGAAAATTGGAGGTTTGTATGAATTTGACAATTTTGGCGATTGGATGACAAGCACTTTTTTCAGAAAAACCCACTTGTCTTCATTGTACCTGGACATCCTTATTTTCTGATTGGTCTATGTGTCTAGATTCTGTGTCTAGAGTTTCATGAGGCTGTGATTATCCTTCCATTGCTCCGGTATTGCTGTGAAGCAGAGCAAACTGTGCTAATGAGCCCAGTTTCATTCAGATCTCTTGATGTGAGAGGTCAAGGGACCCGTTTGAAAATAGTTAAGCCCATTTACTTTTGTCAAAAAAGATCGCAGACTTTGGAGCCATGTTACGCCCGCTTCCCAGCGAGTTAGCATGACATGCTAGACAGCTAGGAAAGGTTGATTATTTTATACATTTTAGAAAAACATTAACAACTGGCAATTATGCTTGTTTTTTCGCATGTGTGTCGACCGTCAATTGCTCAATTATGAAATTACCAGCCCAGCCCTAACTTGGATTAGCGATACTGGCTACAGGGTTTCATTTAAACACATCACAGAAAATATATGCAACCTTTTTGATCTGAAATAGGCGACGAGAACATTTAAATTGTACCCCATTCATGGTGTTTGGCCCAGTTGTTTGTTAGGCTTGAAAGCTGTTTGTTTGGCTCCTGAACTCCTGCGCCCACCAGGCTGGCATGTGTACGGGCTCCTTCAGCGCTCAGACAAGAAGTACGATGAGGCCATCAAGTGCTACCGCAACGCCCTGAAGTGGGACAAGGACAACCTGCAGATCCTGAGGGACCTGTCCTTGCTGCAGATCCAGATGAGGGACCTGGAGGGGTACAGGGTGAGGCTTGAACCCATTGAGGAATAAAATGAAATCTAGCTTTATCCAAAGCCCATAAATTTGATTTAGGGAAGAAACGGCCCAAACAAGAACGTTACTGTAGTACAATGCAAGCTCTAAGGTAGCTTCTAGCCCGGCCGCCTCGCTTTGTTTACAGCCTCAACAGCGGCCATTGAACGCCCATTGAAAAACACTCCAATGTGCAAAGTAAGCAATCTTAGCTGCACTTGTTTATTTATCTACAAGTCCAGTAGAACTCACTTACCACCCTGAAGACCAGACCCTGGTCTAGAGACGGGCCTTTCATAGACGTTTTGTTTGTTTTATATATCCTAAAATGGTCAGCTCTCAAATGGTCTTTGGGAGGTTGTGTTACTGTAGTAACACCAGGGTTTCCCCCAGTATATTGCAAGCGCGCCGGGCCTAAGCATCGGCGTTTAAATGTTTTTTTTTTAATGTATTTTTAAGATTGTTTTTAAAACTACAGTTACAATGGGGCGATTCGTTTGGAAACAGAGATATATCAGTCCCTCCAGGGTTTGGCAAGGTTTTTTTTTGTGATTTCTGCAGTCAAATATGCTTGATTTTGCCGCAGCTTTTCTGAAATTCTGCGATTATATTTTGCGATGTTTTTTTTTTAATGATAATTTCATATAAAGCAATAACAAGTCATATGTGCTCAGTTTAAGGATTATGCGCTTCATGCTGCTGGGTCAGCTCGCTGAATTTACTCGTTCTTAGCGGTGGGCCCGAACCCCAGTTCTAAACGCGCCCCGGCCCAGACTATTATTGATAAGCTCCGACTTAAATTTATTTTCCTACTAATTGAGGCTACATAAATGTCGCAAATGTTTTCTTGCGGCTTATATCTTTCCGACCCAGTTTTAAAACTCGTATTAAGATGCATTTTCACTCACTCACTCACACGCGCAGACAGGAGGAGAGGTGTTCGCGTCGCATGTTCTGTGTGATATAGGGCTGGACCGAATGCCGTTACAAGCTTCGATTATTCTTTGCAGTTTGCGAACGAATACAGGTGCAGCTCATAAAATTAGAATATCGTGAAGAAGTTCAATATTTTTTGTCAGTCATTTCAGAAAGTGAAAATTGTATATAACCATTTACGAGTAGTTTTGGCAGTGTGGGCAGATGCCAAGTCCTGCTGGAAAAGGAAATTAGCATCTCCATAAAGCTTGTCACCAGACGGAAGCATGAAGTGCTCCAAAATCTCCTGGTAGACGGCTGCGTTGACTTTGGACTTGATAAGACACAGTGGACCAACACCAGCAGATGACATTGTACCCAAATCATCACTGACTGTGGAAACTTCACACTGGACTTCAAGCAACTTGGATTCCGTGCCTCTCCACTCTTCCTCCAGACTCTGGGACCTTGATTTCCAAATGAAATGCAAAATTTACTTTCATCTGAAAAGAGGACTTTGGACCACCGAGCAACGGTCCAGTTCTTTTTCTCCATAGCCCAGGTAAGACGCTTCTGACATCGTCTCTGG
>OMKR01102481.1:0-26300 GCA_900302355.1 Cyttopsis rosea
GCACGTGTTCGCATGGGTCTCCTCCAACATAAGGACCCAGACTAAAAACGTGCAGAACACTTCCTGTCCTGTCCCTGACCACGGCATGGACCCACCACCTGGAACTGGTCCCCGGGCGCCAATAAAGTGAGTGCTGCCCACTGCTCCTGGCTGCCCCTGGAGGAAGGACAGCCAGGATGGGATAAATGCAGAGACTGTATCTCATCGTTCGCCACTCCTGCATGTGCGTGTCACCCTCCGCATGTGTGTGGTAAAATGTGTGATTAATAAATCATTCTTCAGATTGGACAAAGTATGCTGAAGTTATAGCCCCTTCCTGTTTGATGGCGAAGCATCGAAATTGGACGCGTCGTCACGGCAACCAGGAATAATGTAGGGAAAAGCTTTTGATAACTTTTCATCTCCAATGTCTGAAGATGATTGTGAGTGAATTAGAAGTGGGTGTGATAAGATCCCTAGGACTAGTTCGTTCAAATATGATGTGTGAAAATGGCGAGAAATCGGTCATGTGATTCAAGATGGCCGACTTCCTGTTGGTGGTAGGGTATTGGTCCAAGAGACTTTTTGGTGCGTCTTGACATGTTGTACATGTGTAGCGAATTTGGTTTGTCTATGTCAATCTGGGGCGAGGGGCCAAATTGTAGGGGGCGCTAGAGAGCCATTTTGCCACGCCCATTAATGCAAACCATTAAATATCAAATTTTTCACCAGGTCTGGCTTGCGTGCAAAATTTGGTGACTTTTGGGGCACGTTTAGGGGGGCCAAAAGGCCATCATTTTCGGAGAAATAAAGAAAGAAAGGAAGAAATAATTCCTACAGATACAATAGGGCTTCGCCCGGTACGGGCTCAGGCCCTAATTATGAGTATTGCTAATTATAAACTAGATTAAAAAGGCTGACGTAATGAGTGGTGTCCCAATTCCTAGGTTGTGGCTTCATTCTGAAGAGCCACTACCCAGATGAGGGCACTCCAAAACTAGGGGTAGGGTTAAGGGGCAGATTTGGGATTGCCCATAATTGTGCATGTGATGAATAAAGTCTTGAATCTTATATGTTATTTACCTCAAAACACATCCACAGTCTGCCACTCCCAATCAATATTTAAAGCAAATATTTTGCCAGGCTGAGCTTAGCTGATTTTCCCAAATTCTGGTTTTTCTCAAATTCCAGAAACTCAGAGACACATAAAACTAAATTTCTGAGTTTCCATCAAATTTCTGTTTACTGTTACATCACGCTGTAAAAGCACCGGTTACGCTTTGAAATTTCAGCCGCAAATAGGGGGGTCAAATTGCCATGTTATTTTTTCTGTTTTGACAACAAATATACGCCGCTGTGGTTTTGGCACAATCTGTAGGTGAGGGGAGCCAGCACTGGTTCAACCAGCAGGGGGGGCAGCTGTCAGAGGTAATTAGCAGAGTCTTTAAAAGCTGTGTGTTAAATCTCTGGCTGGCGTCTCATTCCAGAGCTGGATGACATTTGTGACCCTTACATTCATCTGGAAAGACATGCTTTATTTCTGTCTCTTTAAATAAACACCATTTGAATGAAAACCACTCTGGTTTTCATTCTACCTGCCACTTGGTCCATCTCTCTACCCCACAATCGAAGAGAGACCTGTCACAGAACAAATTTCCTTGACTGGATTGGAGTAGTGTTGCAAGACTCGCAAACGATTCGTTTGTAGTAAAGAATCAAGAATCAAGAAGAACATGAGTCGTTGATTAGCGACTTAGTAAGTGAATCTTATACTTGCGAACAGAAAATAAGATTAAATGAATGTGAAAAAAGGTGAATGCATTTGATATACAGTAATTCATATTGAATGTGACTGATTTACGCTATGCATTCCACCTTAATAAATGATTGTGACAGAAATAAATGATTCTTGTCAGAATTCCATTCACAACTCAGAGCCAACCAACTCTTCTGACTCTCGCTAGAGCAACTCGATCAAACAAACGAAAAGTTGGAAAATTGAGTTTTTTACTGAGTCACTCATTGAGAGCTGAATCTCCAAAAAGAGCCAAACTTTTTATCAGTAGACTGGGGAATCCCTGGAGGTTGGCATTAAGCAGTCTAAGTAACAATTGTTTGACCGCCTTACCGTTGTAACTGTACTAACTTTCATTCCATAAAATTCAGAGATGGCAAAGAGGTTTTTGATGCACACAAACCCTCCCACTCACATCCACTGCTGGTGTTTGACCTCAACCTAAAACCCTGACCTCTGCCACTGGGTAATTCTCCACAGGCTGATTAAACCGGGGTCAATCTTGTCACGTGTATCTCCTTTTGGGGTTAATCTTGTCACGTGTATCTCCTCTTGGGGTCAACCTTGTCACGTGAATCTCCTTTTATCGGGAGTGAGCAAACGCATTGGGCTGTTCGACGACCAAAGGCAAGGGACACAGACAAATGAAGCACTATTGCAATTCCAATTTAGAATCACGATCAGAATGAGTTTATTCCACGAGGTGCATTTACATGTCTGCGGAATTTGTCATGTTGAGGATTGGTGTGTTTCTACAGACAATTAGCATTTAAAAAAGTAAACAGTGAATAAAAAATCGAATAATAATAAAATAGAATAAGAGTTGTTTTTTCAATATGAATGAATATAATCTTGGTCCTTTTGTCAAAAAGTGTTAAAAATAATAATAAAATCAAAATTTATAATAAATGAAATTCTGAAAGAAAGTAGCCAGTTTAGCCAGTTCCCTATTGCAGGGATACCCATCTATTCATGGGAATGACCAGCAGATCATGTAATACAATCAAAATGCTCTGCATTCACGCCTGAAATGGCAGAGGAAGTAACTACGCCACACTTCCGTTCCGCCCCCACGCGTATATATTGCACTTCTTCTCTCTGCGGCGCAGAAGCGAGCGGCGCAGTGGTGCGTGGAGGACGGCGAGGACGCATCAGATGACGAGCCCTCCCCCATGATTAGCACAAGCGCAGGAGCTGGCTGCGTGCACACCGTCTCTCCACCTCGTGCTAGGCCTAGCCCGGCCCCTGCACCCCTGCTGGTCTCCCTCCCTAGCTTTATGTGCTCGGAAGAACTGCAGCACGGGGTCTGCTTTGTGGCCGCGCCAAAGTCATCGGACTCCAACGCGGAGGAGAGCCTACACAGCCTGCAGGAGGGTTCCAGCCTTGCTTTGGCTTCAGGTCCCCTGATGGCTGGAGATAGATCTCTTGGAGGTTTCCTGCCAGGTTGAATATGCTCAATCTACTCATTAGGTGGCTTACCGGGGAGGCGCAGAGCCACATCGAGAGGATCAGAGCAGTCAACCTCAATGACCCTGAGGTTGGCTTGGAGATGGTGCGGCAATGGTTGGCCACAAGGTATTGCTCTCCCGAGGTCATAGAACAGTCCCTCTTCGACAGGCTGAGAAACTTCCGGTAGCTCTAGGACGAGGACGAAGTGCAATCGGTGAAAAGAGATAACTACCTGACCGGCTTCTGCTACCTCGACACGGCTAGTGGGGTGCATCCCATCATAGAGAAACTCCCACTCCACCTGCAATGGGAATGGAGAACCCGGTGCATGGACTACAAAAATAAGTACTAAGTGCCGTACCCACGGTTCACATACTTTGTGGAGTTTATATCAAACCAAGCAGACATGGGGACGGACCCCAGCTTTGGCTACCGACCATCTGGTGCCAGAGGCAAACCCAAGGCAGAGGAACCCCTGGCAAGGCCCGGGAAAATGAGGATCAGTACCTCCGTCAGTAAAACCAAAGTCACCGGGGCCACCCCAGAGCCTAAAGGAGGGCACCGCAATGGCCCCGAGAAGCCCTGTGAGGACCCCGACAAGCAGTGCCCCATCCACAGAATGCCACACTCCCTCAGGACGTGCAGGGCTTTCAGAAGGAAAACGCTTATTCAGAGAAAAGAGTTTCTGAGGGCGCATCACATATGCTTCAGATGCTGCGCCTCGACCACCCATCAAGCTAAGGACTGCAAAGCTGACATCCACTGCTCAAAGTATGACAGCGACCGTCACATCACAGCTCTCCATGCCGGTCCCCCTCCCTGGGAGAGGTCACACACCATACCTAGTGAGGAGCAAGGCACTACCGCGCACGGCGGGGAGCCAATGCGGGAGAGAAAGCAGACATACATAGTGATGAATGATGACATTCAGCAGGTGTTCCATAGCAACCGCCCCTCACATTCACTGACGCCGAATAGGACACCCCGCTACCAGACAAGAAACAAGAGGAGTGGCTGAGGTGGAGGAACTCATTACAAGATCTCCAGGGGTTGCAGATTCCCAGGATGTACACAACACTGCTAATCTCTGAAGCTCAGAGCTGTGACGTGTCCACCAAGGCAATTGGTGCCGTCGCATACCTCGAGGTGACTAACACGGAAGGTCAGAGCGAGCTAAGGTTTATCTTGGGCAAGGCGAAGCTAACCCTCAAATCCAACCTCACCATCCCCAGACTCAGGCTTGGTGCAGCTGTACTAGCAGTCAAGTTGGCAAAGGTCATCTCACAGGAGCTGGACACCAAGTTGTCCAACCATTCTCCGATAGCAAAATGAGGCTGAACTACATGTCAAATGAGACAAAACGATTCTACGTCTACATTCATAACCGAATCCAATGCACCAGACGCTGGACCCAAGAGAGCCAATCACCCCACATAGGCATTGACCTCATCAACCCCGCAACCGATGTGGAGCTACGCCCCGAGGTTACTGTTTGTGTCACACGCCGTTCAGCCAGGCTTAGCAGTGCACATTTCGAGGGTTTCCATTGTTGGAGGTCTCTCTCAAGAGCCATGGCCTGGCTCTTGCACTTCGCTCACACCTTCACTGCAGCAAGCTCCTACCCAAAGAGCAATTAGACTGGGTGATTCTTAGTGTGCAGAACGACGCCTATGAAGAACAGATTAGCTGCATCCAGAGTGGAAAGCCTGTGCCCAAACTAAGCCCGTGTAGCAAAGTCCGCCCCTTCATCGACCCGCATAGTCTCCTCAGAGTCAAAGCGATAGTCAATGCCAGGCCATTGACACCACATTGTCTCCACAGATCCAGAGCACCCAACTATTCTCAATCCACTCTGCTTAACCAGAAGGTCGGTATACACCCGTTACCTCTGAGCCAGTTCGGCGAGAGGGACCTCTTCCTCATGCTTAGTGCCACTTTGCCAGCAGGGGGTGAGAGTGTACATCTATTTGGACAGCTGGCTTTTTTGCAGCCAGTCTTGCCAGGTGGCCAGACGCACTTATGGACACTGGGCTTTGCCGTCAATCTGGAGAAAAGTGTTTAAATACCGAACCAGCAGACCCTGTTCCTGGGCATGGAACTGGATTCGGTCTCCATGAGAGTCTGCCTGTCCCCGACCAGGGCACAAGCCATCAGGTCGTGTGCATTACAGTTCGGACCTGGATGGTCAGTGACATCACTATTGTGTCAGAAGATACTGGACATGATGGTGTCAGCGGCCGTGGCACTAGATGGTCTAGATTATGGGTTGACTTGTCCTGAGGAGTAAAGTTACACACTATCAACGGGTTTAGTTTGATGGTTAATTTGTCTCCTGAGGATCCAATGTCTTGCTGCTTACAGATATCAGAAAGCGTATGAGTTATGTATGAGCACAGTCCACCTGGACCACCTTAAGGAGTCCATTGTGTGGAGGATCTTGTTCTGAACTACACTGTGGTTGTTAACTATACTGTACTGATTTAAACGTAATTGGATTGTAGTTCTAAAATGTGTTGGTCATCCCCACTGGTATCCAATTGGTCGGCTATTCAAAACAGGTAGACCTTGATTTATGGATAGGACTGTGGTTCATAGACTGACGTAGAGACACCTGATCTTTGAGTAATTTTCCACAATTAACACACAAACAATACTGACTTTTGACTCCCTAAACTACTTGCGACTGGCACCACGGGGTGCTTAAGTGTTCTCTCTAGCGTTCCCCGACAAGGCCCATGGGGTTTTGGATTGGTTTGATCTGGTTGTGATGGATCTATTTGAACATTGGCTCTCTTGATTCAGTACACTATCAACACAAGTTTGTCCGTAATGTACGGATCTGGATGGGGGGGAAGGGACCTGCGAACAAGTTTCCCTGGGCCCTGGTTCTCTGGTTGGGATTCGTCATGGGATGCTTTTTGGTCATAATAGGCCTTGCGTCCTTCTGTACTCTTGTCCAGAGGTTTCTGAGCAGAGGTGAAAGTGATTTTGGGGCTGGTAGAGCCGGTGTGGTGGTAGGGTCAGAGACATGCCCAAGAAGGCTCTTGACGACACTTGACGACGGATTCGAAATCCGAGAATGGCATGAGAAGAAAAGTTGGAAAGATGAAAGATCAGGAGTGACATCAGGTAGGAATCCCGGAATGCGGGATTGACCAAGACAGTGCCCTTTCCGAAGGTGGCAGGCGGAATTAGACCAACTGCTTGACCCTGAGTGATCACACAGACCGATGGGGTGGGAGGGTCAGGAAAAAAATCTACCTGTTCCACCTGGGCTGCGAGATTCGGATCGATTTGTTGGATCAGGTGTTGCCTTTAAGGACCCCCCTCTTGTGTCTTGTGGTAGGGTGGTACAGCTCCCGGCTGATGTCAAATCTGTCAGCCCAGAAGGCCACGACCATGTCCCCCACATGGCACTTTCAAGCTCGATGTCTTTCATCACCTGTGGGCAGTGTTCATTTGCCACAGTGGGAGCAGTGAAGTCACACCAGATGAGGGCCTGTTGAGTCAAAAGCTCATTTTGGGGCCATGAAGGTGTTGGCGACGTGCCGCTAGCCGTGTCTGTTGTTTCTCCAACCTCCGTTATCTGGGGTTGGTCAGGGGCATCGAGAGCCGTGGCTCTGGACTCAAGGATATAACATTGAGCTTTGGCATGTCAGGGATGAGAGACAGGGAGAGGCTGGCGGACCTGTGCCCAAATCTCCAAACGCTTCAAGTCAATCAGCAGCTCGAATCGGCTCGAATCGGCTCGAATCGGTTGAGGAGATCTACACCAATGAACAAAGGAATGTGCTTCAGAGGCGACACATACACGGGGTGGACGAGGTCCATCGGCCTAATCGCGATGTGTATTCATGCCATTGTTTTCAGGGTGGTACCTGTGGGAGAGTACTGTTGGATCTCAATCGCACAGGTACGCAGTTTTAGGTCCTTGTGTGATCGATGTGCCATCGTCCGCAGCTTCTTGAAAAGTGCTCATGACATCATGGTGATATCTGCACCCATGTCAAGAACTGTATCCTGTATCAGCTAATTTTCAAGTGTCGTAGACAGATAGAATTTTCGCTTTATGCCTGTCTCAATGAGGTGACCCAGGAACTGTTGGACGGGTGGACCTCCCTGCAGGATAGAAATATCCTCATCGGGAGGTTCCTCCTTTGAGTCCAGTTGAACACTCAGGACTGTGCCGGGAGGAATAGACTCCTCCTTCCCTGGGTCGGGTTGCTCAGGGAGGCTGGGCTGGTCTGTCGGGGCCTGACCTTGGGGTGGCGTCGGTCCAGGTTCATCGGGGTCCCAGTGAAGTTCTTCCACCACCACGTCGGGTTGGTGGGGCAAGGTGTTCTGAGGAGAGGGTTCTCTATCCAAGGGGTAAGTGTTATGGAATTTATGTCGACCATGTCCCCAACCTCTCCGTGTTTGAGGGTTTTCTCCCTGGCTGGGTGGGAAGTCACGTCTGCGGGAGTCCGAAAACTGGTGATTTCCGTCAAACCTTGGATGGGTCTGACTTCTGGTGGTTGTAACCACAGTCCCAGGGTTGCTGCGGCAGAAAGTGTTTTTGATCCTTGTTAGGTCGATAAGCCAGGGAAGGTTCAGTGTCAGGGTTTAAAGTGGCGCTGGGCTCGGTATGTTTGCCCATGGATTGCCTTTGCTTTGCAAACCCCTTTAAAGCCAGATCACGTAGCTGTTGACTGGTTAAGATGCGCAGGCATGTCGCGATGCCAAGATGAAAGAGTAGTGGGATGGAGGTTCTGAATGAAGATAAATTTGAAGTCCAAGTCCTCCTCCATCCCTGGTTCATTTTGGGAGCCAAAGAAGGCTTGATGCAGATGACCGCAGTATTGTTGAGGAGGTTCTTGTCTCACTTGCTTGATTACTAGAGCAGCGGTTAAGTCTGTCTGTGGTATCAGTCTGGAAGATTCTTCTGTCCATGTCTCACAGAGGGGGACGTGGTCGGTTCTGGCGTGATCAGGTGGGCGTTCGTAGGAGCTGCTGACGTCACAACCTGGAGTCACATTGAGGAGGTGGAGTTTGTCAACCACATGTTCAAGTAAATTTTGTACTCTCCACCGTGGTTTTCGGCTTTGGTTAAAGAGTGCTAAGTCTCTTCAAGCTCTTCAAGTTTTTTGTTTTCCTCGCATAGAAGTGTAATCTCTTCTAGATGGGACGCTGTTGTTTGCTCTGACAATTCGCATGAGTGGTTGAGCTGTGTACACATGGCGATTGCCCTGTGTCCTAATATTTTGGCTCAGTCCTGGTCTTTTAGTGGGTTGGTCAGGACCATAGCTGCAACATCTCATACTACTGATTCCAGTGAGAAGTCAGGCGTGCCCGCGGGGTTCACCATGGTTTGATTTAATATGATTTTGCCATATAGGTGGTTTAGTTAAGGAGTTTAACTTTAATGTACAAATTCAAGGAAGAAATAAAAAAGAGTCCACTAAGTGTGTAATTGCCATGTAAATCTGTGAATAAATGTGTAACTAATATAGATTCTTCCTTATTAATTTCGATTATATTTATTACTGTATGCAGTAAAGGTTCTATGTAAACACAGAATGAGTGGTTCAGTTTAATGACATTTAAAATCAATTGGCAGAAAGGAAATTTGATTCTTTCTTAGAATATGGGAGAGAATTTGATTGTGATAAACACAATTCATCCTGGAGTTCCCATCCAACCGGACAGTCCAGTGACGCACCGTCTCACAATGAGCTGTCCGCAGCATGGAGTGACTCTATTCAAATCCACCTTGTAGTATCAGGCTGAGGACAGTGCAGACTGACAAACGCTCTGGCTCACAGTGAGTGGCTTCCAAGGAAACTAGCGACAAGAGGAGAAACTTAACACTGAAGGGCTAAAGACCCACGTTACTGTATTAATATTGGAACCCCAATCACTGTCACTGGTGAGCAGTGGGGACTGATTGGGTAGAACTCAAAAATTGACCACAGTGGAGGAATTCAGGATATTGACTGATGAATCACACAACTGGAGGTAACAATAATTGCTTAATTCACTGGTATTTAAAATAATAATTAAAATTTATTAAAACAATTGAAGGTTAGCATTGGGAATAAACAAATTGATTACACTTGATATTTTAATAAATTCTTTAATGAATTGGAAAATTATTCTCACAAGAGTCCTGTTTGTAGCATTTAGCATGTAGCATTATAATTTCCAGTTTTGCGCTGCTTATGTTGGTGATGATGTGTGGACTGTCGGAGTTTCGGAGTCTGCGTTTAAATAAAATGTTCACACTAGTTAATATGTAAATGTATATTTACGTAACTTTAACTGTATTACTTTCAGAAAGGTATTTCAAAGCTCCGTCAGATGCCACGCTCAAGAAGTATCCAAAATCTTTGATGAAAAAATGAAAATGAAATTCTAACCTCAAAAATTATTTAAACATTTCTACACTATTTAATAAAAACTAAAATTTATATACTATTACTATAAAGATTCTGTGCGTGTGTGTGCCGTTCATCATCTGCCATCATCAGGATTGATTTAAATGATGAAATGCAGCAGCATTCTTGCATGGAGCACTGCGGCAGCAAAGGCATCTTTTGAAACCAGATACATTTGTAAAGTTTATCTGGCAGCAATATCGGCATGTCACGTGGGCTTAACGGTCCCTCTGGCGTCACATTTGATGGCAGGAATACGGCACCTTTTCAGTCGGAGGAGTAGGAAAAGCTTAACACCCTGTGCCCGGTGCAGGCTTTGAGGTGTTATACACTAAAGGTTTTCAGCTGTTTGTGTGCTACGGCGCCCAAGTAAAAGGTAGGTCCCTGTCCAAGATTGGCTCATTGGCTGGTGGAGGCCATAGACTTGGCCTATAGGAACCTGGCGTTAGAGCTGCCGGGCCTGCGCGCACACTTCACCAGAGGAGTTTTCTTCTCCTTTTCAGGGGAGGGGAGAGGGGAGGGGGCATTGGTAGAGGAGATATGTCGGGCAGCATCTTGGAGCGCCCCACATATGTTTGTGCAGTTTAATATGCTGGATGTTACCAGATCGGCGCTGCCACATGCGGTATTTGGCGCACTGAATATGCAGGCAATACTTGAAGTATTACATAAGCACTTTTCACACATCCATGGACATGTTAATCAGTTAATAGCACTAACATAAACATGTTAGTCATGTTAATAGGGGGTTCATGTTTATAAATGGACCGCCCCTCGAGTGATCACCATACGTCGTGTGATGATATGCAGTCCCATGAGTAATGGCGATAGGGAACATCTAGGTTGTGTATGCAACCCCGGTTCCCTGAGTAGGGACCAGATGTATTCCTGCGTTGCGGTCAGGTGCCCGTTCGAGGCACTCAGCAGTGAAAAGCGGCGGAGGCGGATGTGACACTGCAATATATACCGCGACCACAATATATATTTTAGTATATATTTTATAATATATACTAAATATAATAACAAAAGCATGTTTTTACTTTGCTTTTTATTCTATTTTATTTTATTATTATTATATTTTTGTATAATATATCTTTTTTTTTCTCAGACTGTTGAGCCTTTTGCTCTTAATCGTCTGTAGACACGCACCAGTAATCACCATGACAAATTCCTAGTACTACATGTAACCTGGCAAAATAAAGTCATAGTATTTCAGATTCTGAAAAAATCTATACACGTGTGCCGAAAACAACACAGCCGTGACAGCCAGTGGGGATTGGGTGTACAAAAAAAGTGGTTCCAGACTAAAACAGTGATTTTGCGGAGCACATCGAGGCTTGAACACTGTGAGTTGTTATCAGTTTAATGCAGGTGAAATGTGTTAGATATCCCTAGATAACACGGTTTAGAGCCTTAATCTGAGCGCTCACCCAGGGTTAGGGTTGGGGGATGGGGGTGGTATGTATTAAACAGGACTTTTGTTCCGACTGCAGTAAATGAAATGGCCCGCTTGTAAGATAAGTCGATGGAGATGTAAATGACAAGTAGTAATCACCATTATAACAGCGGTAGGCATGAATTTTAAGTTGATGCAAAAACAATCACACAGTTTCTGAATAGATCCGCGAGACGTCATAGCGCACAGACTCATTGTCCAATCAGAATATTGTTCAATGGCTCAACAGTCCATTACGTAATGGGTTATTTCGAGAATGATGAAGGTGCAGTCTGCTGCTACCCGTATCGATACACATTTGTTGTGCAAAGTAAACTGTAAACTGCTTTTTTGTTCTTTATTATTTTTGCTCTTTTTGTCTGGCAGTTCTGTCATTGACAGTATCTTGGTGCGGGAAGGAGTAGGTGGGAAAATGAGAGAGAGAAAAGATGGAAAAGGAGAGGAGAGACATTAAGGGTGAACAAAAGAAAAGCTGAGTGCGTAGAATACGATTATTTGGAACTTGACCTTTTATTCTTGAATAATATATTGAATATTATAGGGCCCTTTTCAAAAATAATAATTATAATAACCTTTATTTGTATAGCACCTTTCATACACGACATGTAACTCAAGGTGCTTCACATTAAAAGAAGGCCATCAGATAGTGACAACAAAAGGAAAGAAAGCAAAGCAAGATTGACATTGACATTGACTCTCTGGATGACGTCATTAATGCACTTGGAGGTGTAGGCTGAGACAGAGTCTGTGTATACATCAATGTCCCCATCAGCTGCAACCCAGAACATCTGCCAGTCCGTGGTTTCAAAACAGTCCTGGAGAGTGGCAGTGGATTCCTCACAGTTGAACTGTCTGACAAACTGTTTTTTTCCTGCTTTAATCGTTGTCTGTAGGATGGTAGGAGAAGAACAGAGGTTTATTTTGGATTGTGTAATGTAGGCCGGTCCAAAACCATTTAGAGCTTCGTTTACAAGTAAGAGGACTTTAAAATCAATTCAAAAGGAAACTGGGAGCCAATGCAGTGTAATTAAAATTGGAGTGATGTGCTCTCGCTGTTTTGTTTTTGTTAGATGTCTAGCTGCCAAATTCTGAATGAGCTGAAGTCTCTCAATAGACTTTTTTGGAAGGCCAGCAAAAAGGGCATTGCAGTAGTCCAATCGACTTGTAATAAAGCATGATTTACAGATGTCTCTGGTTTCAAATGATGCGGTTGCCATGGCGGCAGGAATGCCGCGCAGCGGCGTTGCCGCAGTGAATATATAGAGTTAAATACAGGTAGGTGTAGTGTGCACTTTCCACCACCAGATGGCACATGTAAGCAGACTCTCCAGACAGACAACTGCATTCTGGGTAGCGGGCGTTGCACGTACAGCCGAAGGTCCATGCGAAGATCAAATGCAAGATTCCTTACTGAGAGAAGCTGAACAAAGAAGCCAAGAAGCGGACAAAATAGAGGAAATTAGCGGCCTTGATCCATACGAACACAAGTGGTCGGTTGAACTCTACATGGTGCCGCAAGTTACATTTCCAGATGTGTCTTCCTGCCTTGTTTGATGTGTGAACGCTTACTTTCAGAAATAGTAGTAGTAGTAGTAGTAATAGTTTGGGTTTCATTTGTATCTCTACATTTTTCACTTGAAATGTTAGTACTTAAAGGAGTTTCCATCATTTATTTTGGTAAGACATGGTATGAATAAAGCTGTTTATGCAGTCTACAAATAATAAACAAATAAATAACTAATTAAAGTACAGTAAAAAAAGTGACTGTGAAGTACAGTACAGTAATAAAAATAGCATGATAAATAGTAACAATAAGGTAGAAAAAAAGTTTGAGTTCATGTTGGTATTTGAGGAAGAAAATGCATAATGGTTTGATGGAGGAAAGAGATGTTTCAGAAATGTGGCTTTTGCAAAAATTGAATATATTAATGAATATATTTAGAATATTTTAATTTGTGATTGATGTAGTTTTAGACCTATCACAGCGTGACTCGGATTCAAACCGGCATTGCTGCAGTCATCAAGCAAGGCGTGTTCAAGTTGTGTTTGAGGAAGACCCGCTGTGTCAGCTGCAGTCCCTGCTGCCCGGCCAGAGAGCGCCATGGCTGGGGAGAGCGGAGGCGCATAGCGGCGACATAGAGCAGCGGGTTCCGTGTCGTATTTAGTTTATAAACTTTAACATATTTAAAATAAATGAAATAAATACATCTACAATAATAACACAATTTTTATTAGTTGGTTGGGGAGGGAGGGAGGCAGGGAGCTTCGCTGGGCTCCGCTGGAGTGTGTGCAGCAAGATGCACATTTCCTCAATTTCTCAATCTCTAACTTCTATTATTTCACGTTTTTCCAATTAAAGACTGGAAAAACTTTCTTTCCCTCTCTCCTTCCGTCCAAGTGGTCCGCAACATGGTGCCGCATATGGAGCTGTTAATGGTGAACAATGTTCCCTTTGTATAGATCAGTGGTAATCAACCTTTCCCAGCTCAGGAGACACATTAACAAAAAATATTTTCGCAAGAGCTATCACTGATCACAAAGCGCACTGCAAACAGAGCACGAGAATAGGTTGTGCAGCTTTCACATGGATTACGGTAGACGGAAAACCGGAAGTTACGGACAGAAAGCGAGGAGCCGACGCTACTGCGCATGTCTGCTACGGCTGCCGCGCTGCAGTGACGTATCACTGGAATATTGCACTAAAATAAAAACCGTGGATTGATATAAAAGTAGTTTTTTCTATAAATTTATCTATTTCTATTTATTTATTATCACTACCAGGAAACAGATCTTTATAGATGCGCTCTCTCTTGAAGCGGCATAACAAAGGCTCGTGAGCGGTGGGTTGAGTATCACTGGTATAGATTATTATTTATTTACGTACAGTGAAAGTGATGGTGGAGTAGAAGTCAAGAAGTCACCAGAAGTCACTCCACCATTGATATGCTAAGGAACTAAGTGGGGGTCATTCGTGGCCTGATTGTGATGATTGTGTTGATTTGCGATTGGAGGCTGGGGGTTCAGGCAGTGGCGATTCAAGGAGTTTTAGACAATGTGATTTAGTGACAGACAGTGATGCGGATTTCACGCGACAGAGTTTTTATGAATGAGATTATTTACGAGACCGGGCTCATTTGAACTCCTTGCCCGCTGGCAGCTGACCACGCTCATATATTAAAATGTTATAAGCAATTCAATTTTATATATATTATATATATTTATAGCAAAGAACAAAACCACTCCTGCTGCAAGATTCAATTTAAGATATAATTGGTTATATTAAATTATTCAAATTAAATATTTTTTATTTGTGATTGATGTAATTTTAGACCTATCAGGGTCGCATCACACACACACACACACACACACACACACACACACACACATTCTCAGTGAGTTGCAGGACGCCAAGAGTAAATTTTCCATATTTAGCCATTTTCCATATTTGGTCCGGACTTATTAAAATGTTTGTTACCAGCTACAAGCTAGGCTAAGCTAATAGGCTACAACAACACCAGAGGCTCGCGGTTTGCAGCCATGAAGCTGGAAAGATGTATTACCTTTCCAGCTTCGCGGCTCTGAATGCGTTCACACATGCACACATTTTTTATTTGCAATTGTGAGCAGTGTGGAGTGTGCACACAGTGTTACTGTTCATGTTGTCATATGAAATATTGGTTGTTGATGCACCGTCGTGGTGGTGTTGTGTTCCTCCTCACGAAAATCAAATGGCCTGTCCAGTGATATGCTCTGGGTTGAACAGCTGTCTGTGTGCTGATAAAACCATTTGATTCCTATCAAACTTTGATTTGAAGTGTGTGCTTAAAATAAACAAGTTAAAATTATTCTTTGTCTGCTTTAATATTTTAATATTTAAAATTTTACATTAATTTATATAAAAAATTGCAGAAGAAGAAAATCAGCCGTTTGCCAGATTCAAAGCGATGTTGCTGTCGGTGCAGCGTTCTAAGAGCAATCACAGAGAGCTACGGGGACATTCAGTTTCGCTGAATGTCACAGATGTGTGAGATGTGTGGACTGTTGGAGTTTCGGGGTCACTGAGTTTAAATTAAACGTTCACACTAGTTCATAAATGTTTATTCATGGAACTCTAACTGTATTACTTGCAGAAAGCTCAAAGGTACTTCAAAGCTCTGTCAGATCAACATTTAAAATCAAACCTCTAAAATAACTATAAACAATTCTAAAGAGAATAAATTATTTAATAAAAAAAGAATAAATATACTATTATTATAAAGATTCTGTGCGTGTGTGTGTGTGCTGTTCATCATCCGCCGTCATCAGAATTTTTGTACTCTTGCCCCTAATGTCTAAAGGATGAAATGCCGTGGTGCAGCCGTCATTTGAAATCAGACATGTAGCTTTTCAAAATCTTTCTGGGCTAGGAAGGGCCGTACTTTGGCAATGTTTCTAAGATGAAAGAATGCTGTTATTATTGAGTATATCAAGTCTTGCAGACTTCCTACCTTTTGGCTTTCGGGCCAACCAAAAGGATATCTGTCTCATCCAATCATTTATAGCAAGTAGACAGGTAGTGTGAGCACTTTCGCATCTGCAAGATTTGGCTCCACACAAATATACAGTTGTGTATCATCGGCATAGTTATGGAAATTTACATTATGTTAATAATATTACCTAATGGAAGCATGCACAGTAAGTTCTGAACCAGTTCAGGACACATTCAGACAGACCAACCCAGTTCTCCAGACGATCTATGAGGATATTGTGATCATTGGTGTCAAATGCTGCGCTCAAATCCAAAAGAACAAGAATTTAAATCTTGTTGACATCAGCGCTAAGTCTTAGATCATTGATTAGTTTGGTGAGAGCAGTTTCTGTGCTGTGATTGGCTCTGAAACCTGACTGAAAATTTTCCAAAATGTTGTAGATTTGATGACAGACTACTTTCTCATGTACCTTACTTAAAAAAGGAAGGTTAGATATGGGCCTGTCGTTACTTAGGACCCCACTGTCCAAGTGTGGTTTCTTCAGCAGTGGTTTCACAGCAGAAAATTTAAAAGCATCAGGAAAAACCCCAGTCTCAAGTAATGTATTAATCATTTTCAGAGCAGAGCTTGAAACACTATTGAAAACCTTTTTTTTTTATATAGCAGGGACAGGATCAAGAGTTAATCAATTTGTCCGACAGCCCGTTATCTTGAAAACAAATGCCCATTGCTCAGAAGGCCTATTGCTCCGAAGGGGTAATATCTGACCGAGAGGTCCGACACTTCCCGACTTCATCCTGCTTAATAATTAGCCATGTGCTTCGATGGAAGATTCAGCATGGACAATTCAACAATGGACAGATGAAGAAAGATAAATTTGGCTCAGAGTAGATTCATTTTATTATCATTATTACTTGGAATGTTTGTTTAAATTATAGTTATATTTGTTTAGGATATTTCCTTATTATTCATTTACTTACTTTGTTTATCTCCATAAAATAAAATAATAAAATAATAATAATAATAATAATAATAATAATAATAATAATAATAATAATAATAATAATAATAATAATAATAACAACAATAATAATAATAATAATAATAATAATAATAATAATAATAATAATAATAATCGTTCAAAGGCAAAACGTTGTTGCCTTTAGCCAGAGCCTTTAATTACCATTCTTTATACTCATATTAAAAGCTCTCTTCATCAAATTAAATACAATAGCATGCGATTATTCACAGATCAGACTGATAGGAGTGCATTTGTCTATACAGCCATGTGTTTTTTAATTCCGGAACTTGGTTCCTCTTCTGATGTGCATTGATTGGGTCTCATAGTTAATGGACAGTCCCCTTCCTTTTATAGGATTAACTATTGAAATTTCCAGCAATGAAAGCAATAATAGCAATAATACTCGCTCTGATAGTTGTAATTTTGCTTTTAAAGAATGTAGCATATCCCTCAAATTTTGTGGCAGATGCTTGGCTTAAAATGTCAGGAACAGTGTCAGGATTAAGCAGTTGGACAATGGTGGAAAACAATATTCTAGGGTTACTCCCAGTCTCTGTAATAATAATAATAAATAATAAAATAAAATTAGAAAAATGGTCTATTCTTGCAGCACGTACAGCATTGTTATATTCACAGGATTCTTGCTTGAATGCTATGGTGGACCTCGAGTCCAGATGTTCTCCATTTAGCTGCTCTACATGATCTCTTGAGCTTGAGCTTCCGGACAGAGCAATTTATCCATGGTGATGATTTACCACTTAACCTCTTTTTGATCTTGAGTGGGGCCACTTTGTTTAGTGTATTAATGAGATTGTTATGGAAAGCATCAACCATTTGATGTACTGAGCAGTTTAGATGACACGAGTCTGGACTCTTATCATCGAAACTGTTCTAAACTGGGAGACTGAGACTGAGAAATTCAGATTTGCTGTTGCCTCTAGCAACCGTTTTTGAGCTACAGTTTCTTTTATGTTCCTGGTTACGATCAAATGAGCATCAAAGAGTGCACAATAGTGGTCAGAAATGTTGATATTAGACACTGGAATGTTGTCAATGTTTAACCTTCTCGTCACAACCAGGTCAAGTGTGTTGTGTGTTCAGGTGTAGCCTCAGTGACAGTGTCCAGTAGGTTGATGAATTCCATGGCCTTAGGATCAGCCCTGTTGTTTATGTGGATATTTAGAGCACCATTCAAGACTCTCCTCTACCCTCGGCCTCATTCTCTCCTTCCATCACTCAATCCGACGCCATTTAAAAAGATGGCTCCTTTGAGAATTCCAGATCCTGGAAATAGAAATGCCGCCAAAAACCAAACACATCCAGAGATCCTGGCAAAGTTATACATCTCTGATTCTCTGGCTCAGATCCGCCCTTTGCTTGGAAATGGCACAGCGAAACACAAGGGTCCACATATACTGTAGCTCTCAATGGTTTAATCTGGGATGTTAAAAAAAGAAGAGTTTGAAAGCACGTCATTATTAAATTTGTTTCAGGGTTGTTGTTTTTTTAATCTTTAATTGAGCTTGAATAGATTTTTCCAAAAAGTATCATTTTGGGAACCGTTTGGCCCATTGACCAAGCATGAGCTAAACCGTTTGGCCCATGCTTGGTCAAACGACCTGTGTCCCCTCAATCTCAGATGCGCTTTGTGCTGCACCACTCACCCTTAGATGATCAAAACTAGGGTGGGGGTAGGGGGTGGCAGAGATGGAATAGCGCCTGAGGGGTCTTTGTTGTTACATCAAAAGGCTGGCAAAAATGGCTGACACCATTCCAGCCCCTTTCCCTGCAACAAAGGAGGACTTTTTTTTTTTTGCTGTGAGTGGCATTTCAGCACCAACAGCAACGTTCTCTCCGTGTTAAAACACAAATGACCTTTTCCGATTCCCATTAAAGTGTCACAACAGCCATGATTCATGAATTTCGATGATGGGGGAGAAAATGGCGGTGGGGGGGGTATAGAAGTGGTAGGGAACAGAGACTGCCAGTATTCAACGCTCAACCTCAAAAGGGGAATCAACACTGGGAAACAGAATTTGCATATGTTACGCCTGTGATCTTGTCAGCTTCCTGTGATCATGTTGAGAGATTTGGGAGTGTACTGCAAAATCTACAAACGATGGCGGCAGTTGGAGCGAGAGACTCTAATCTACGATGACATCAAGAGATATTCCCCTCAAGCTGGTTAAGTGCCGGGGAATTTGACGACGAACGGACGCTCGCTTGGGCTTCGTTCTGTCACACCGCTGAGGTTAAAATGAGGCAATTAGAAGCGAGAGAGCGAGTAGATAAAAAAGAAAAAAAGGGGGGCGGGGGTTGGAGGTGAAGAAAGGTGAAATCGAAGAACAAGAGGGCGACAGAGAGAGAGAGAACGACAGAGGTGGTCCCCCCCACCCCCACCGCTTACAAAGCTCTGGGAACTCTGTGATCTGCCGCGTTGTCGCTCGTGCGCTAGTGATGCGCTCACTTCCCTGCCCCCGCCGATAAAGCAAAATTTCCCGGTGGATAATTTGTTAGCGAGCGCGAGACCGCATGGGAAGTTTCAATATGCCCCGCTATCCCTTCAGCTAGTTTCTAGAAATTGCAGGCAGTTTATCACCCTGCACCTCTCACCATCTCATCACATCATATACCGTACGTTTCACCACACTGACCGAAGATGAGTTGTTCTACTTTCTAGTCCTACCCCGCCCCTGCCCTGTAAAAGGGTTAAAGGGGACATATCATGAAAAACTCACTTTTCAGTGCTTGTGCACATTCATTTGGGTCTCTGATGGGCATACTAACACACAAAATGTGAAAAAAGACAACCCAGTGAGTTGTTCTTTTTCAATTGCTCTGCCTCGATCAAAAAAAAAGTCATAAAACACGCTGTGTGACACATTAGAATTTGAACCGCCCCCCATCTGAGTAACTCCACCCACGGCTGGAGCTCAGCGAGTGGAGCCGCTTTTGTGGGGACCTCGTAGACCAATATTAACCTGTTGAAATGGAGCATGACATCGCTCCTTTAATGGCTAACGGGTGCTAACACCTTTGCTGTGACGGCCCTCCCAAAAGCTGCGGAATAGTTTCCCCCCAAACCCTCCTTATTAAGTCGACTCCCGTTGACTCAAATTAACTTTCAAATTTGTTTTAACCTCAAGTTTCTTGAAATCTTGATGTCTTCACTGTCTGTCCTGTTCTAGTTTGTGTCGTGTTATGAAGCTTCACAGTGTTCTGTGATGTGCTTTACAAATGGAGTTGACTTGACCGCGGAGAACAGTCATTATATAGAACATCATTGTCGTTGTTCTCATGTCTTAGCTGCGTCGTCGGTAGTTTTATTTTGTGTAATCCTGTCGACATGTGGACCATGACCTTCTGTAAGTGGGCAAAAAGGAACAATGCGTTGACTCAGCCCTGATCTTGGACATGGCAGATCCGTTTTAGCCTCCCTGACAATGGAGAAAACATTTCCGCCGTTGAGAGACAGTGAAAAGTAGTATTCTTGTCATTGTCGTTCGAGCTTCACAATGGAGCCAAGTGTGGCATTGAATGGGCCAGCTATTTGCAATGTCCTTTCTTCTCAGAGATATTTTCCAATCCCCAAATTGCACTTTTGTTTTCCTGTCCATGTTATTTAGTAGACACTGGATCTGGAATTTGTGCCCAAGCCCTCACTAACCTTAACCTACATACATAACTAAAAGAAAATACACTACATGGCCAAAGGTATTTGGACTCTCAAACATACTGTGTGTACTATGTACTCGTTGAACATTAAATTATATCAAAACCATGGGAAATAATATAGAGTTGTCCTTTGCTGTAATAATAGGCTCCACTCGTCTGGGAAGGCTTTCCGCTAGATTTTGGAACATGCCTGCGAAGATTTTCTCCCATTCAGACACAGGAGCATCAGTGAGGTCAATCATTTTTACCCCCCACTCCTGCCCAAAATTAGTGTGTTCAATGGAAACGCCACCTAAGGAATTGCTTTACAAAAATTAGAATTTTTGCGACAAATAACCCATGTTTTAGTATTTAGTAGGGACGCTGGATGTAGAATTTGTGCCTAAGCACTTCTAACGCTATATAACTCATATACAAGAAAATGGTTAAAATATGATGTGGAAAAGTGAAGGAATTCCTTAGGAACAAAAAAAGTATACTCATGAATTACACAAGATGCCGACTTAACCAGGACTAAAATATTCAGATGATCCGAGTATTGGTTTCAATAGGGTCAGAAATCTTTACATTGGATTAAGATCACTGATGTCCTCCACAGCTATTACAAAGCACTCAACGTCCGCAGGTAACACTAGCTGATACTGGCTACAGTTAAAGTTACGGATATTAAGAATTAAGTGAGATGTTCAGATGTTTGTTATTGAGTTCAATGATTTTACAATGATATATGTCAATGTGAATAAAAAAATATATTCATGATATTCATACTGAGTTTAAATAAACCGCTTTGGATGATCTATTTTTGGTCAAAGGGATTCAGATGAACACAGTTCTACTCTATAGGTTTTCGATAATTGTTTGCATCATTAAAGGGTTGAAGATCTTCCCTCCCTCCCTAGATCTAAACAGCCATCATTATAATCCGCATAGAAGCTATAGGTGCTCTAAAGAGCCTTTATTTAGATTGTGGGTTTTGTCTCTCTCTCTCTCTCTCTCTCCCATTCCCAAATTCTGCTCACCAAGTTACAATAGACCTGTTAAAAAATCCGCTGAAATGCTGATCTGGCCTTGAAACTGTTTGTTGAAACCGGGCAACAGATGGAAAGAGAACTCGAGGCGTAGACGTGCGAGCGAGAGAGAGTCAGAGATTGGACTGAAAGCTTCAAAGTGCAGACGGGATTAAGGTCACAGAGGAGTTTATTTTTTATTTATTTTACAATGACAACACGTCGCACAATGTCATTCCGCGTTACAATTCCACACATACGCACTTAAAACATGGGCACTCACACTCATGATATTATTCCCTGAGATCGGTAAACACATTTTTTGGTGTCTTCTTAGATTCAATGTTGAAAAATGATTCAAAATAAAGGTTTTAAGAGTTACAAGGGCTAAATGGCACAGATAGATAGACAAACAGACAGACAGACAGACAGACAGATAAAAAAAATTGTGTGTGTGTGGTGTATATATGTGTTTCAGTCAGTGTTGAAGGGGCCATTAGTTTGAAGTGGAAATATTTTGGCTCTCATAATGACGGCAGTGCTATTCAAAATGTCACACCCTCATACACAGTCAAGAGCCATCAAAGTCAGCCCAAATTGACAACATAAAAGTTACACATTTTTTCTTATTGTGGTAAAATAAGAATTTTATGAATATGAATTTAATTGTAAGTAATTATGAATTAATTTACCTTTGGTTTGATGATTCTCAGTGCCGTTGCCACTGGTAGGAAATGATACTGTCACACAGGAAGTGATGCAGTTTGCAGATTATAAAAATCAGCAAGAGGTTTGACTAGTTCAAAGTAACTTAGAAAAAGTTTATTTACTTAAGTAAGTGTTAGACTAAATACGACAACACCCCAACCACACCTACTACCAATCAACATTTCACTGTCAGATCCACCTGTCATTTGGTTGTTCTGCTTTTTTGATTGTTGTTCTGCTTGCACCACAAACTACTCACTGGCTTCCTGATCCCCCAGCTATGGACGCTGTGGCAGTCCAAGGGGCGTGGTTAAGCCACGGGCTGTAGACGGCAGCAAGGGGCTTCTCCTCGCGACGGCACAGCTGCTCGGAATCGGCCGAATCAGCGCCCAAGCGTTGCTGATGGGCCGACTCGGGGCAGGAAGGTCTTTTTATTGTCTGTGTGTCATTCAGTGGGGATGGGGGGCACACTGGTGCTAGAGAGTGCGAAACCTGAGTGTAGAAAGGACCCGGAAAGAGCATTGTTTTATGTGACAGATTTGGCCCGAGAGCCTTTGTTTTCTGTTCATCTTTAAATAAAACACACGCCCGATCGGTGCTGTATTTCCCGCATCCCCAAATGAAACACCAGCCTACCCTTCCAGTCCAACCCAACCCACCTAGACCCAGGTGTCACCCGGTCATCTCGGTCAGCACAACCCACATACTCCAGGGCTTACACAGCCAATCACCCACTGGCACACCAAGCAAACCCGGAACGGCTGTCAAAATCTCGTCCACCCACTATCTCCTACTGGACCGACTCACGTCACTACCCCCGCTACAGCGCCACAAGCCGTGTCAGCCAGATCGGAGGGTCAGGTTATTTACCCCCTCCCCCCTCAAAATGCTCCCTCCATGTCTGATTTTCTAATCTCTTCATCTCCTACTTTTCATCCCTGTACTCACAAGCTGCACCTACCAATCCCCATGCACACGCATCCCCACATCCTTTCTCCTCCACTTCCTTCAGCCAACCCCCTACAGGCTCCTGCAGCTACTACAGGCCCCCCTATCATGGGGCCAGGGGCTGCCAAAAGGCTTCCCCCTCAACAGGCCATCCTCCCCCCCTATCTTTTCCTCCTGCTCTATCTATCTATAATAAAGTACGAACCCTTGAGAAGGGGGCACAGAAGATGATCCCCCTTCCAGTATGACCAGGCTGCAGTAGATGCTGAGTGGGCAACATTAATAATATAATATGAGAAATCGTAGGTTATTGAATTTCTTCACAATGCAATGTTAAGGCTAGATAGTATGAGAATCTAAATTGCTAGATGCACAGCACCGCAGGTAGACGCCTCCAGGGAAGTGATCCTCATCAGGCCCGATCTAGGTTGGTCGGAGCAGTAGCATCCACATCTGGATAGGGTTTCCAGATGTGGCTCCATGACCACAGCAATCGCCTCCTTGCACTCGCAGCAGCCTGACCCCCCCTTTCAGACCAAGGGCGGGGGTGGATAAAATACAGTGGGTTGGTATCCTGATGTCAGATCTGTTATGTAAGACTAGATGTTAATATTCCTTCCCTTAGTTCCATACGTGAGACATCCGTTTTCTTCCCCCGGAGCATACAGGAAGTGGAGTACAGAGAGTGGTGGCCAGGACGGGTGTGATTAACCAAATGCAAGACTGTAAAAATTTGTCTTAAGTCTTGATTTAAACATCTCTGATTTCGACAGGTAGGGAGTTCCACAGTACTGGGGCCTGGAGTGAGAATGCTCTGGAGCCTGCATATATTCACCTGTTTCAACAAGCAAATCCTCTCTGGAAATTATATAGACCTCACTGAACTCATTCAGCCCACATTGGCTACCACTTCCCACCCCAGGACCATCGACAACATTTCAAGGACCATTCTTCTCTGCCATCCAACCAGTTTGACACTGAGCCCTCGTTATTCAGCCAATAATGTCAGTATCTTTACTAAATTTCAGGGAGTCTTCATCCCGGAGTAAGGATGTATTAAATCTCCACTTAGTGGGTCGAAATGTTGGTAATTGGCCTCAACAAAGTGCCATCCCCACCAACGCATGATCTGATACTAAAATGTTACCTATGGACGTTTGTTCGGTAATAGAAATTAGCGACTTTGAAATAAGAAAATAATCTATCCTTGAATAGGAAGTATGTGGGTGGCAGTAAAAGGTATATTCCCTGTCTGAGGGTTGGGAAAATCCCCATACATCCACTAAACCTAGCTCCTCTTCCATTGTATCAGTGGCTTTCCGAATCCCTGAAAGTGTTATACCCCATTTTTAAGTTTTATCAACTCTAGGGTCCCTAACTTTGTTAAAGTCCCCACCTAATTTTATATATGAGTTTCCAAACTGTCTATTGCTAACGTCTATAAAGAAACCAGGTAGGTCCGCTGTTAGAGAATATATATTCATAAATGTACACCTAATACCAAAGAGTTCAATATTTATAACAATCCATCTCCCCGCTTCATCTAACTGTTGTTTGAGTATTTTAATATTGAGGTTTTTCCGTATTATAATGGCAACCCCCCTCTGACTAGAAAACACAGAACTATTGAAAACTTCCCCTATCCATTCCCTTTGCCCAGCCACTAGCGAGCCCAAAATCATTGGCAGACTGCTGAAGAAGGGAGATAGGTATGGTTTCATGATTGGTCCCTTCCAACAGCCTCCCTTCCCACTCCACCGCATCAGCCCCATCGGGATTGCCACTACAAAAATACACCAGTAAGAAATGGCTCATCGACCATCTCCACACGGCACAAATATTCCTAGAATTAATAGTCTCATTCCCAGCCCTGAGTTTTCCATGCAGTACTCCACAGTCAACCAGGCCATTTCACTCATCCGTCTCGCGGGTCACGGCACTTGGCTGGCGAAAGAAGACATCACCAATGCCTTTAAAGTATTGCCTCTACATCCCGCCTTTCTGTGTTTCGTTGGGGTCCTTTGGAGAGGCAACTATTACTCTGCTGTATGCCTAGCTTTCGGTTGCAGGAGCAGCCCAAACTCTTTAACTCACTATCCGAAGCATTATGCTGGATCCTAATCAACAACTACAAAGTCTTTCATCTCCTTGACGGTTTCCTGGTCGTGGCACCATCATCATCTCCTCTCGGTCATGACATTGCCACAATCTTTTCAGTAATTAATGAGCTTGGTCTCCTATGGTCATGGAGCCTGATCTCCTCCTGGTAATGGAGCCTGATCTCCTCCTGGTTTCTCAGCAGCTCCATGACCCAACGATGTGATGAAAGAAACGATTACTGAAATGACAGTATCGAAACTCACCCTCAAATTACCATGTCCACATCCCCATGCTCCTCCAAGGGCTCCAACAGGACCTCGACTTCCTTCCAAAAGCTCGCCGCTCATCGCTGACCTACTACACCATTAGTACCCTCGTTCAGGCTACATCAGACCCCACATAGACAAGACTTTGGAATCCATGTTTCTCTTGGCTTTCTTCGGTTTCCTCCGATCTTCTGAGTTCACCTCCTCTTGACCCTCGTTGTCACCCCAGACTTTCCGACATCGCCGTCCACACTCACGACTCCCTCATTTTCACTCTTAAGCATTGCAAAATCAACCAGACGGGCCACACCAATTTCATATTCTTGTTCCGTCTTGACTCTTACCTCAACCCTTTTCTACCCCTCTTAAATTCATTCATTACAGACATTCCCTCAATTCTTCTCTCACCGACCCCCTCTTCACAAACGAAACAGGAAGCATTGCCACTCATTTCTGGTTTCATAGTCACCTCAGAGATGTTCTAATCAAGTCTGCCATCTCACCCAAACTGTACTCCGGCCACTCTCTTTGCATCTGCGGCGCTTCATCTGCTTCCCACCAGGGTCTGTCAGACCATACCATCCTGATCCTAGGATGCTGGTCCTTTCAAGCTTACCATAGATGCATCCGCACCAACCTCCAGGATCTCCGACAAGCCCACTCAAGCCTCATCCATTATTAGGAGTGTTTTGGGCATCCGAAGGCATGGCTGAGGCTGAAGCCTTGAAGACTCCTTTTCCCATCCCAAGCCAAGACTTCTGGTGTTCCATCTTTCACCAAGCTCGCCATTCATCATTCCTCTAATCAGCACGCTGAACCCACTCATTCATCGTCTCCTCGTCATCATTATCATCATTCCATATTCTTTGCTTCTCATCTTCAGTAAATCAACAACGCAATCTATTCGTTGTGGCGTGGTCTCTATCTTGTGAAATGGGGTTAGAATTAACTGAGGTTTGGGAGAGGAGACCACACCCCAACCACACCTACTACCAATCAACATTTACATACATA
>OMKR01102482.1:0-14621 GCA_900302355.1 Cyttopsis rosea
GACCAAGAGTATTGTGGATATTGTCTTGAGGAGTTGTTTGACGAAAACAGAGCAGATTCACCAGACTCAGTTACATCAGAAGTCAAGCAGCATCAAACAGATGTTCCCCTGACAAATCGCACACTTAGTTCATCTGCAAAACCTTTGACATATGCAGATGTTGTTAAGGCTGTTTTCCAAGATAAACCATTAGAGTCTTCCTTTGAGGAGACACCCTTGGATGCTAGACCACTTTCACCAGAATCTATTCCATCTGAAAATGAGGACAGCCAGACATTACTTCACAATTTGATTTCTGATTCTTGCACCATTCATACAAAACCGGTTCCTATTTTCTCTAAAACAATAATGTCAGATTCAATCACCCTTGAAGCAAAGCCAATCTCCCTTACTCAACATGATGATGGAAATGTTTTCAGTTTGTCAACCAAGCAGTGTATAGAACAGCCTTTTTTACAGGTTGTTTTAGACATATGTGATGAAAAGTCATCTGTTCCCGAATATAAATTAATTTACAATTCAATGCCTTGCAAATTGATGTGCCATTTGTATGATCCAGTCTACAAGGGGGAAAATAAAATTATTGACCAATCTGCATTTGAACATAAACAAAGGATTTGTGAAAGAAGAGATGATCTGAACTGGGTTTCATTTGATTGTGTTAAATCTGTTCAATCCGTTAATGAAAGTTGTCCTCCTACAACTAAACCAGATCCAACTGAAATCTTGAAATCAGATAAACCTTTATTTTTTGAGGCATCAAGTCAGGACAAGAGATTAGTTTTAACCATGGATCGTCATTTAATAAAGTCCAGTTCTATTGGAATAATTCAACCAGAGCTTACTCAAGTCACAGCAGAGATGGGATTTACCCAGACTTATACTAGTCCAATGTATACCCCACTCTCTACTGAATTACTATCTCCACGCGATGAGACAAATTTAAACTTTGATGACATGCTCACTGAGATGAGGCCACCTTCTCCCGAATCTGTAGCATCATTTGATGAGTGTAGACCCCTTCCTCCTGACTCTCCAATTCCTCAATTTTTAAGCCACACTTGTGATGATCACTTATTTAATTCAGGATGCAGATCATCCTCACCTGAATCGGTTCTTTCAGACATTGAGCGTTCTGGACATATTGATAATGAAATATTTGCAGAAAACCGGCCATGCTCAGCAGATTCATGTATATTAGATTACGAATATAAACGGAATGAAGAAGAACGCTTAGATAAACTGAAGTTGCCATTAGATGTACATCAGCAAACATACACACATATTGCACCAAATAGCACTCCTTTTGCACAGATAGATCCTTTTGATGAAAAAGAAAAAATATCTGCATATAGATCAGGTGAACCTTTGTCATCAGAGAATGAGAGAACGCAATCCTTCCTTGACTGCTCACTGTCTGAGTTATATTCAGCACCTCCTGAAGGTATTGCACATTTAGGTGAAGTAGATCAAGATTCATTTCATTTCCAAGCATTGACTCCTGGGCAAGTTTCCCATCAAAGTCTACCAGATTCACCAACCACAGACTACAGACAAGCTTGCACACCTGTCTCCAAATACTTTATAGGACATATACGTGATCCACAATATAGGGGGAAATGCATTTGCCATAAAATTACAGTAGTTGAAAATACATTGGAAAAACTACCTGACATTGTGTATGATACACCATCAAAATCTGAAGATGTGATAACAGTCAGCAGTGAAGAACAATATCGTCAAATGCAATCTTTAGACAAAAAAGATACATCACTTGACATGGCAGTACAAGATTCAATTTGTGATAACCTTGATCATGCAGGACCAGGATGTCATACCCAATTGCCACCATCTGACATAGTTGAGACCAGACCCATGGATCTTTCCCATAATTAATCTGAACAGGGATTTTGGAAATTCCTTTTCATTCAGACTCAGGATTACATTTTTTAACTTTTCTTTCACTGATTAAAGCTAAATTTTTCATTGGTCATTTTTCAGTTCAATATGGATTAATCACACAAAACCTCATGTTTGACTAAATCTATAATGTTGAACTGGGATAACTATATTTCTGCATTAATAGATTGTCTGATGAAAACAGATTAGATTTATCAAATTGTATTCTATTATTTTAGCACAAATCCTTGTCCCCGCAATAATTACAGTCTCTTCATTATCTTTGTGCAATTTTCATCTCCCCAATCATCAGAGAATAAGAATACACAATCTGTCTTCACCACAAGAGTGATTATTAGGAAACTCAGATCAAGTTTAAGACAATTTAGGACACCCACACTTGGCCTCATGTCAAGAATGTGTATTTACTTAGCTTCTGCTTAGAAGTCTTTACCCTGGAAGTTAATGACACATGAATAAAATATGGCTTATAATAAACCACCTTTAATAATAACTAGGGAAACTCAACATAATCATAACATCAGAGGCTAAAACAGGAAAACCTTTATGGCACCAACTATAACAGTTAAGATCAAACCTATGGCTACTGCTTCAGCTTCAGATATTTTTTTTGGAATGCCTCTCCCCTTGTCAAGGATTAGATTAGATCAGCTAACCTCATGTGGCATCTGTCAGTTGAGTCCTTTGCCATCTGAACTACTGTATATCTGCAATTTCTTCATGTTGTCTTGCTGGAAAACTTTTGATTAATGTACGCAAGGAAATGAAGAATCTATACATGGACTCCATAAAAGAAGAAAACATATTCATATAAAAATAAATGATGAGGAAAAAGAGAATAAAATGAAGAAGAAAAAAAAACAGTCCAAGTCAGAGACTAAACATCTACAAAGTTTTGTTTTGCAAGCACACGAAAAGAAAGATCATGAAAGAGGAGGACAGCTAAATTCCTTGTTGTCGGTAAGACAGTGCTTGCTTGTCAGATGATGCAATGTTGCTTCTAAAAGTAGTGGAGATAGCCATGCATTTAGTGTGAAACTCATCTTTGGCCCCCTGACTCAAGCTTTCACTAATATACCTGATCTAGAGGCTTCACTTTTCTGCTATAGCATGTCTGTATTGGAGCAGTGGGAATGTTCCCTTGATAAAGTACAACTCATGCGATATAGTGATATATCGCATGAGTATATACAGTATAGAGATGCAAGTAATGGCTTAACACCACATGCTTCTTTTCATGAATCATATATACAATATAGTGGAATATAGTATTCATAAAGCTGCCTTAAATTGCTTTAAGGCTGAATAGCATTTTGCTTTTTGATTGATTCTAACATTGGTGTCCTGTTTTGTTTTGCAAATGAAAACAATTGATTGATTTGATTAAAAAAAGGTTTCACTGGACTGTAAAGTGCAACATATAATTACGCTTAATAGTGTACCACACTGCAAGAATCTCAAATAAAGATTTTTATTTATTTATTTTCATAATCAAACATTTGGCAAAAAATATTTGGAAAATGTTCTCATTTTAGTCCGTTATTGTGCAGATCACTTTTTAATGCATATACATAGACTGAAACTTAATTTTGCTTTATGTGACTTGATTGAGCTTGCCCATGGATATAAATTTAGATCGTCAAAATATGTAGAATGGTTTTGTACACATTTTCTTCTGAATTGAATTCCAATGATTTCCATTTCCACAATGTAAAAAATAACAACTTAAATGGCATGCTTTGGCTGTTTTTATTTTTTCATTATTCGATCAAAGCAATCATGACTAATTTTTTGTCATTTCATCTTGTTTTGTTTTTTTCATTCCACTTACATTTCTTGCAGGTGACCACAGCAGCATCCATGACAAATCTTTCAGAAGCTTCAGAACAAAATAGTGTAGAACAAAGACAAGGCTTAGAAACTCAGAAACAATCCTTGGCACATGATGCAATTGACAGACTTTCCTCTGAAAAGCAAGCTGCCTCTCCAGAGTTACTGAGTCCAGTTACTTCTGACTTGAGTCAAATTCAACTTATAATGGAAGATGATACTAGCTCATCTCAGGAGAAAGACAAAATGCTAACAAGCCCTGAACGAAGCAGTGATTTCACCACAGCTGACACAAACCCAGCAGTCCCAGACCTGCTCAGTCACATGTGTCAACATAGTCCATGCGATCCAGTGGCCATGTCCCCAGAACAAACTACATCATCCATGGGATCTGGGTCACCTCAGCTTGACCAGCTGCTCTCAGAATTGGAGGAGTTGAAACTCAAATTCAGACCTGAAACACTTGATCCTGATGTTTCTGAACCCAGTGATGAAAGTCCCGGGGCTGACCAACAATATGTTGAGTTTGAAGACCTTTCACCAGATGGTCAATCCCCTTGTGATGATAGCAATGCTTTTAAAGTCAGCATGTCTTCTGTTGAAGAAAATACAGAAATTTCAACTGAAATAACTACATCAGGCTCAGTGCCTGCACATATCCCCATCTCCGGTGAATCTGAAACTGAAGTAGTCAGAGTAACTCCTGATCTAATCAAAACCCCATCAGAGACAAGTATACCCCCAGCTAAAGCAGGTCGTTTTCCTAGTTTGGACTCTTCTATTATCACTGATAGAGTATTAACATCAGATCACGCAAAGAGCCAAACTTTAGGATCTAGTCCTCCTTCAAATGCATTCCATTTGGACAAATATGATGAAAGTGCTACAGAGCCAGGTTCTTCAGTGCCACTCCTGGAATGTTCTCCGAAGGAACACCAAATGGTTAAGCCTGAGAAAGATGTGATTAATGCTGATGAACACCTTCCTGTCAACAACAATCTTGATGACCGTCGAGAATTATGTGATTCCACTAGATTGCTAAATGATTTAAGTTTTGGGTCAGAAGAAACATCAACACAAAGTACTCCAGATCAAATACCATACCCATGTGAGACAACTTTAATGGAGAAAACCAGGACAGAAGATATTTTCTCCCAGTCTTCTATGTCTGTGACATCACAAACTCCTCAACCAATCACATTAAGAAGACAATTTAACTTTGAGGCACCTTATCTTTCAGGAAACATTAACATGCCCCCTGAAGATGTCAGGCCAAAATCAGATACATCACATTTGTCAACCCTTGTAGAAAACCAGTCTAGCACATCACAATCTCTGGCTGAGCCCAGAGTGGTGATCGAATCAGCCTTTGAGGAGGAGTACAACCTCCCACCTGAGTATTCTGAGACCTTCACCACCTCAATCGATGACAGTCACAAACCGCCAACATACATAGACGTTGGTCATACTTTTGTCCGTACCACCAATTATGAAGACTCTGATCCAGAAACATATTTTGACTGCCAGCATCATCCAGATTTTTCAGAGACTGAGCCTGAGGAATCTCAGAGAAAGAGTAGGTCAATTGGCAGTCAGCCTGGAGATTGTTCCACTCATCCTGGAAGACAAGAAAGCAGGGACCTCAAATTTGTGGTCCCAATTCCGTCCACTGTTCACAAATATGGGAGAGGTGTTCTGTTGACTTCTGGAAGTGAAGATTACGAGGATGCACCTTATGTGAACGGGTCTCCTGATGACCTTTATGAAGAGATTCAAGAACTACAACACTCCCAGGATGCACATAGTGAGGACTTTACTTTCTATGAGCCTCCACAAGAACTCCCGGCTTGTGGAGGGGCCGAATATATCGATAACGCGAAATCTCTGGCGAGGGTAAGAAAACATTTGGAGAATCCTAACCTGCAAAATTTACCCTGAGCTTTGCTAAACCAAATTCCTGCTCCAAAGAGGAATGGCTGCTTTAATATCACTTTATGGCCACATGGATGATTTTATTTTTTCCTCTGCTTCAATGTTTAACCGTTTCCTCCCGTTTAATCCCGAGCATGCTGTTTTAACTATATATATATATATGTATATAACAGCAGCATCAGAGACATTTTGCTGAAACTAATTTTGTTCATGCTGCCTTTCAGATGGCTTTGTTGAGTAGGGCTGATTTTTCTTCAAAGGATTTCTAACTTTATGTGTTGTGGCTCTAATTCATAGATGGTTGTTGTACTGTTTGTCACAGTCTTCAAATAAACATGTGCATGGTGTGCTTCATAATCTTGGTGTTCAAGCTGTGGCTGGATTTCAGTCTTTCCACTGACCGAGTGTTGTGCGTTTTTTTTAATGGAAAAAAAGACTCAAAACAGAAGTGCATCATGACACTGTGTACGGCCTGCATTGCTTTTGCTGTTATTGTCCTGAAATGTTGTATCTCAAATCACAATGAATCTGTGTCGCCTGGTCAGGAGATTGCGTCTGAGCTCGGAACAATGTCAGACAGTTCTGATGAGGAACTGTTGACCACCAGAGTAGTGCGAAGGAGGGTTATTATTCAGGTATCCACTTTGGCATGAGCGGGTGCTTTGTAAATGAGGCGTGCGCTTTTGAGTGTTCCTTCTACTAATCTACTAGTCAGTGTTCTCTATAGTCTAAAAGTTTTAGCATCCATGTGAAGTTTGTAGTTTGTAGCTCTTCCATTACTGATTTACACATATTAGTATTAATAGTTAAGATTGAATTCCAAGGAGGGAAATACTACTTTGTGAACTTTTTGTGGATATGTTCGACTAACCTTTTGCCTGCTTCCTCTTCCAGTGCAAATGCGCCATGTTACCTCTCACCAAATCACCTACTAAACAAAGAATAACTGACTTCATTGTTTTATTGTTTCTTTTATTTTATTATGTCTATCCTTTCTAGGCTAATGATGTTCCTGACCTCCCCGCTCAATCTGTGACGGAAGAGAAGTACACAGATGAAAATGGAGACATGGTAGTCAAAAGGGTAAAGAATATTAATTTCCTTGACCATTGCCCCAACACCAACAAATCACTGCCCACATAACCTGTCAATTTGTTAATTTTCGAACTTGTTGAACCCCTTGATGGCCTCCAGGTGACCCGTAAGATCATCCGTAAGTGCATCTCTGCTGATGGGGTTGAGCAGGAAGAGGCGTCGCTGGAGGGAGCTGCCCAATGCTCTGTCAACATGGAGGAGGGCGACGCCTACTCTAAGGTGGTGAAGCGGACTGTGCTGAAGAGCGAGGGAGGCCACACAGAGGTGTGTACGTACTGTGTGCGATATCAAATGTAGATGACCAAAAAACGCAACCTCAGCAAATGATTTGCTGAGCTAGAATCATTATCTCAGTATTATTACATGGTTCTGTAGAGTACTCAATTCTGATTGGTCAATAGCGGCAATCAGCGGTCAGTTATTTCTGAATAATCGCAGCAGTCTTTTAATAATGACCGTTGTCATGGGCAACCATTTCTCCACCTGGATTAACGTCCTTTGCGTCACACCAACTACATGCTAATACCAATACTAGCTAGCGATGACAACTTGCAACGCTACATCATGGTAGACTTGGAAGGGGATGGATGTGAATATGTCCAACTTCACATTAAGAAGTACTTAGGTTCGTCATATGTAGGCTGATGTTTTTTTGTTGGGCGAATAGTTAGTAGTTCGCTAGTTACGTTGTTGTGGACTATTTCACTTAGCGGGAGCTCTTAAACTAGGCATTCTAGTTATGAAATAATTTAAAATCAACATTTAAAAGCACTATTCCTTACTTACTTGCCTACGGTCAAATATCATACTAATATGTACTTTTTTTCCAAACAATGTAGGTTACATTCACTGAAGGCGAGGGTTTCTCGGCATCCGGAGAGGTGTCCGGGGAGTGTAGGATCAGCAGGGTGGAGCGGACAACGAAGGTGGAAGGCGAACAGACGGTGTCACACCACGGTGACTTGTCTTTGACCTCTGACCTCCCCTCTGCCCGGGATGACTTCGAACAGGTCCGTCAGCTTTCTGTCACCCACTACCTGTGAATCTAGATTGAAGGACATGTGTAGTACAAATAGAATGCCAGTAGACATGTTGCCATTCATCATTTGCGATGATTCTTTGTCTCAGTTTTGATGTATTTTCACTTTTTCTTTCACTTTTGAACAGGATACACCTTCGCCTTGAGCATTGTCAGAGAAGTTCTTTATTACTTTTCTTTAAGGTCTTCATTTTCATTTGACTCCCACAGGCACTGGCATATGTAGGTGGTTTTACCAGAGTAGAGCTCCCTCAGGTGGTAGAGAGAGAGATTGTCAGAGAGGACGGGACTGTAGTCAGGAGGTTTGTGTCCACGCGTGATGATGTGATTTTGTGTGTCTGCCTGTAACAAGATGTGCGCTTTTAGGATATTGTAACATAATCAACTTTTCTATCACTATGACATAAGATGATCTGCTCATGACTGAAAGTGAAATAGAAAAGGCATGATTTTGATTTGATTTTCTTTACTAACCTACTTTTTCCACATTCTGTAGTGAGTCTGATTCTCCTCCTAGATTCAGGGCTAAAGTTGTATAGGTATAGTTGTGTTAAGGAAAATTCCATTCAGTAAAAAAGTTGCTTGCTACAGATTAGAAAGAGCTCTCAACCAGAACTCGGTGCTTCCTGATTTATAACCTGCTGAGTTACAGTTTGTTCTAACTGAGCGAGGGAGGTATACAGGACTTTGATACCTGTACCTACACATGAGTTAATTGTAAATAATAATCCGAAATAATAGTAATAAATAATCTATAGTTTATCCATTGCTATTTTAAAGGTTTTCTTTTTAGGCTGCGTTAAGTTTAGTTTTGAGATTGCTAAGAGTTTTTTGATGCTTCCTGTCTTGTGTCTGTGAATGATTTTAAAATAATGCACCAACTCACACAGAGACAAATTCCTCATAGGTACATTCTACTGGATACCCATGTTCATATCATTCTGCACAGTATATTCTCCACTATATTTAAACCTACACTCAGTACTCGCAGCAACCATGCTTTGACTTGCCCCGCCCTTTGAATGCATAGAGCACATCCTACATATTCTGTACACATTTGAAAAAAACCTCAATCATATGATCTCTCCCTTCTCTTCCCCTCCCCTCTATCTTCAGGGCCCGCATGCGTAAAGCTCGCACCCAACGGCGAACGGTGGTGTCGGGCCCTGGGCGGCGGAAGCAGGTCCTCCTGGAGCGAGTGGAAGACCCCCACCCGGCGTCGCGACCCCACGACCTCCAGCAGCATCTCCATCAGCTCATCCGCCGCTACTGTGACGACCGCGAGGAAGAGGACTCCGACGACGAAGAGGAGGAGGAGGAGGAAGAGAAGAGGAAGGTGTAAAAGCACTCGTCCGGCCCCTCGTCCCGCTCCCCACTATCACACCTATGCATCGGCCTCATGCGATCCTCGTGCTTCAGACCCACCGCAGTCTTCCTCACAGAACCAGACGATGTCTTTTTGTTTCTGTTTTTTTCTCCTGGCCTTGTTTTAGTTTTACATGATTCTTTATTCTTTGAGTTTGTGTTTTATTTTTTAACTTTTTGACCAAAGAACACCCTGATTAGTTTCCCCCGATGCAATTCACCGTCATTAGTTTTTTTTGATGCTAGAATAACAACGGTGTAACAGGCGTAAGCTACTCCACCTCCACGACGCTCCGACCAAAAGAGCAACTGTTTTGAACCAGCGGGCGCCCTGGACTCCAAAAAAGACGATACACCGCACTGCACTGCACTGCACTGCACTGCACTGCCTCTCACACTCAACATGCTCCTTCTCAAAAACCATCTCATGGAACTATTTCCACGATGTCCTCGTCTCTCTCGCTCTCTCTCGCTCTCTCTCGCTCTCTCTCGCTCTCTCCCGCTCTCTCCCTCTATCGTACCCGCTGCTGCCGTGTTCTGTGTAGCCTCTGTGTTATCCGTCCAGTAAATATATACGCTGTGCATCTCTAGAAGTTACTCACATCCCTAGCCAAGGCATTATTATTAATTATTGTTATTATTATTATCATCATTATTATAATTCATAATAACCATCCATGTAAAGTAGAGCAGGCATGAATCATCAAACATCCGACACGATGCTCCTATAGCTGAAAATCTGCTTCCTGATTCTCGTAGTGGTTCCCTTCTGCCTCTCTCTCCCTCCGTCCCTCTGTCCTTCATTCTAATCTAGTCTGCCTTGTTTTTTTGGTTTTGTTTAGTTTTTTAGATCTTCCAGGTAACCCTTCACTCTGAAACCCTTCATCGACTTTTATCATGTGGATGACGTGTGTGTGTGTGTGTGTGTGTGTGTGTGTGTGTGTGTGTGTGAGTGAGTGTATGTGTGTGTCTGTGTGTATGTGTGCGTGTGTGTTATGATTGACACAAACGCTATATCGACGGCTGCTTTGAAGAGGGTATTTTCTGAAAGATTTTGAGCAGCTGATTACCTATATTTTTTTGAGAAATGTCTTATTTTAGCATTTGAGTTGAGTTGAACGTAAACGATACAGAAAAGTATTTTATTTGAATGTTTTATTTGTATGGAAATATGGAAAATACTCAGTTGTAATCGCAAGTCAGTTGTAAGTTGGTGAGTCGAAGGTTTTTGATTTGTCTTTTTTTTCCTGATAAGAAGTAGTCGCTGCTGTGGGTATTAAGGTGCAACTAGCTCTGTTCTGTTTATTAATATTTAGGGTATTTAACGTATTAGTTTAGATTGGGGCCCAGACAGCGTGGGACCAGGTTTTAGTGGTGTGTATGGTGTACGTCTGTGAGTGAATCGAAGTCTGCGAGTGATAACAAAAGTGAGTGACATTTTCTTTTAGCAGGAAAAAGAGAAGGCTAATCTAACACAACCACATTGCACTCCTGAATGTCACTGCATTGTTTTTGGCCCCGGATGTGACGTACGGTATACTGACAGTATGATATTTGGGCAGTATTTAACGTAGGTACGAGATGGTGACACACCAAAAGGTTAGGCAGGGTGTGGCCGGTTGAGCGCATATACGTATATAAATATACAATATCATTCACAGCTTCAAGTATTGCTCATGTATGTATCTTCGACATGTAATGTATTTATTGCACTATCACGGTTTACTTTGAGTGCAATTTAGAAGAGTAAGTGCAAAATGCAAATCTAGTTGACGTTCACTGTGACAAGTAGGCTTTTAATTTGACGACTCAGCATCCATTTTCTGTGGTGATGACAGTTATATACATATTATAGTATACATATATAAATATTTATGAGGGCATGTATTACTTTATGAAAATTCCTTCAAAAAAACAACAATAAAAAATGGCTGCAGTGTGTTTATGGCTGATAGAGAATAAAGTCTACAACGAGTCCTCCCGTGTTGTGGTGCAATTAATTATGCATGGAGTTTATACACAATAAATTTACAATATATAATACACAATGTCGTTTACCCCCTTTAATTCACAATTTCCCTTAAAGCTATTGTTAAAACTTTTAATACAAATATTTAAAAAAATTTATAATTTGTAATATTTATGCTGATAATATTGATATTGCATAGACATAAATCCATATTATCTGGTTTCTGATGTTGGATCTTCAAAACTATGGCAGGTAAAACATGCTATTATTATTAATAAAATTAAAACAATAAAATGGAAGTTCAAAATGCTTTTGGTATTTATTTTGCAATACCTGTGTGCAAAAGCCAAAATGTACAATATTCCATATAACCATCAAGTCACTGTTAACTATTATTCATATTACTATAATGAATTGCTATAGTTATTAACTCATAAGCTATAATTGAGCATTTTTGAAGCTTTCACAGTTTTTTTTTTCATTATTACCTGTCTATTGTTCCCACTTTTGCTCCGTAAAAATCCATAATATACATTAAAAGACCACTGTGAGGTGTGCAGGCCACAGGCGGTCTTGAATTTGTTTGAATGAATTTGCTGAATTTGTGTGTATTTCTTTCTCATAAAACTCTGTTTCCTTTGTCACTCCAGCGATCGGTGCCGTGCATCACTCACATCCCATAAGTATCCCGATGCTGTCAGGTGAACCCAAGTGCAGGACACACGGAGACTCAGGAATAGTGTAAATTAGAACTAGGGTTTATTGAAGGGAACAAGGGGGTCAGGGGATGGCAAGCACGGCAGGCAGGGAAGGTCGGGCAGACAGACAGGCAGGGAAGGTCGGGCAGACAGACAGGCAGGCGGGGAACCGGAGAGTGTGTCGGTGGTAGTTTTGACAACGATCTGACAACGACTGAGTGACTGGGGAACTGGTTATATACTGGTGGAGTAATGAGTAAGGTGAAGACAGCTGGCTAGATTGCAGAACGGGTGTCAACTGTGCAGTGGCAGGAATGTGCCCCCCAGCCTCCGGGAACGTGGTGAGTCGCAGTGCGCAGCTGAAGTTTTGAAACACCTCAGAAGTGACTTACTGTAGAAGTAAAGATGGAGTTCCCTGCACATGATCCTGTCCCCTTCCCGTGACATTTCAGCTTTCTGACACATACAGTACATCCTGTGTAAGACAGATACCAGACTAGACCCGATGTTTATGTCTCGTGTCTACAACAAAATGAGATACATATGACAACATTGCTGTCTCCTTCTGAACTTCCTTCTCCACTCATCTCTGCGGTTGTCATCTAATGCAACAGTCAGTTCTGAGGTGTTCCACAACTTCAAAAAAACCCCAGACCCACCGCCATGGGATTTGTTGTGATCGGGCTAACATGCCGCCCGCCCACCGTCCGCGGATGTGTGATTACAACACCATCACCCCACCGGGTCGCCTGCACGCGCAGCCCTGGTCTCCGGGTGCTTTAAAACGTGGGGGCCGGCCCGGCTCTCATACGATAACTCAGCATCGACCCTGCAAGTCCGTCTACAAGGGTTTATCTCATCGCGCCACTGAGTCTTACTGAGCCCGGTCGGTCTACTCCAATCATTTGATTAAACGAACACGACTTGGATGGAAACGTCCGGACTTGAACCTGCAGCACTGGAAGGTAGCGCCTGAACCATCCCGGCACCAGGTCGACTTACCGCTCGACTGTGATCTCCAGGCGCTTTTAAACGTGCTCTCGGGGTGACGCCTTTAAAATCTCACCGTCCTCGACCTCTGAAGCCCTCCAACAGCGGCTTACCTCTTTGATCCACTGAACCGGAAAATAGTGTTTTCTATCAAAATAAATCCTTTTGCATTTACATGTAATAACTAACAGGATCAAAACAATTTCTAATAAAAGAGTTTGCTCACGGTTTGGGTGTCACGGCCTCTGTTTGGGACCCTTTTCATTTTCATCATCAGAATTGGAGTCTCAGTTCAGCCTGTGAGTCGCTGCAGTTAGAGTCGCGAACAAATGAGCAAATTACTCCAGACTCCTCAGTCATTTATTTATTCATAATCTTTTTCTTGTCCCATTGTCTTCTTCTAACTGTGTTAAGAGTTGAATGGTTCCGTTAGAATTCTCATTTAGCTTTACTCACTGAAAAAAGTTCCCTCTAAATAGTTTTTGTTTAGTAGCCACGCTTGCATTAAGTGAGGTGGAGGAGGGCCTCGCATTTGGTCCTGCCTGGGCCCTCCAAATCACTAAGAACGCCCCTGTGTGCCGTATACTGTATATACTGTAGTCCAGAACCTCATGTGAGTTTTTGGATTTCAGTAATACAACACTTACTTTCATTAAAACGTAATCTCCATTCTAGTATCAACAAGATGACACTTTTATACCATTAATTAGAGATAACATACTTTTGACTGACGTGTATATGACCGTTTGTCTGTATTTCATTGTCCTGAGGGTGGAAAAAAAGGGAATGGAGAATCCCGAGTCAATAACATCACTTAGACATGAGTTTTAATTTCAGGTCATAATTTCAATAGAAAGTTTCCCAAACATTACAGCAGCCTTGTTCCACCTCTAGGGTTAAGTAGACAAAAGATCAATGTAGAACCGTGTAAGGTTAGCATGTCGGTTCATGCCGGAGTGAACCGCTTCCCAAAAACACCTCAGAGCAAACAACGTAATTACACATTTGTCGTCACACCTTTAAAGTTTATTTATTTATTTCTTAAAACATGTTGAGCCATCTATTGCCATGCTGGCAACATGGTTACACACACCGTATAAGGAGTGGTGCATTGCATTGACATCATACGTTTCGTTGAAAGAAGAAATGAAAAAAAAGATTGCCTATCGTAGTTTCCCCTAAAAAAAAAAAGAAAAAATGAAAGAAAGGAAGGAAGAAAGAAGAGACAAACCAAATGAAAAGACAGGACAGGAAGGATGAAGAGGACCCCGGTGGAAGTATCGATCCTCAAGGAAGACATCACCAAATCTCTCTCATAGTTCTCTCTCTCTCTCTCTCTGTCTCTCTCTCGCTCTCTCTTTAACCCTTTCCTGTCCTCCTCCCTCTCTCTATCGCCACAGCAGGTTCCCCAATCTTCTGCACCTCTCCTCCGTCCCTTTTCTCGCGTGTTATTCGACCATAACACATTGGAATTTTACAAGAATAAAAGGGTGACCGGGGTTTTACATACAGTCCATACAATACAAGTACAAATATTATGAAAATGAACTCAGTTCTTCTCGTCTTTTAATTTTTTTCTTTTTTCTCATTTTTACAAAATGCTAAGGGGGTGCTTGAACAACCAGGAGTTTATATTTTTCCCTCGTCTCGAGTAATAATAATAATAATAATAAGTATAATAATAATAATAATAATAATAATTCTGATATTTCCGCTGGATATGTACCGTAAAATGCGGTGATTGTTCTTAAGACGGTTCCGTGTAACTGGAGGACGTTGGAAA